>JAPYYV010012249.1:0-10387 GCA_030522625.1 Copidosoma aretas | reverse complement strand
GAAGTTTTCAAACTGTACAACGCATTCCAATTGTGAAGCCTAGTTTTGACACTTTTGAATTGCACGATACGAATCATTTAGTTGGGCCAAGTGGTCCATTCTTTGACATTTTGATTTTATCATTTTGTAAATGGGAGCGAACAAGCATACAAAGTAAAAAAAATTTTGTACAATTACAATCCAAGTTGGACAGAAATGCGACCCATATTGAATGTAGCATATTTACAAAATAATTATTGTAATATTACACTAAAAACAGTGGTATAATTACTACACCGCTAGTAAAATATACTAGTATAATACTTGTACATTTAACTATATTTAATATAGGTCGCATTTCTGTTCAATATTAAATGTAGTAACATTACAAGTCGCTTATACTTTTACTACGTACAATCCAGTAAATTTACAAAAATTTTTTTTACTGTGCAGACACTAGTTTTTTTTAACTAGAAATTTGAATGCGCCTAGTTTTAGTGTCATCGTGAATATTGAGAGTTCTGCTGACTAAAATAAGCTGTCATTACCGTAATGCCCCGCATGTTGAAGGTATTTTTAATTATTAATTAGGTGACTATAAGACGATAGTGTATGGTGGATTTTGGTATGAATATGTACCAAATTAATTTCGTTAAAAAATTCCTATTTAGGGCTTCAGAATTGCCAGAAAACTACTATCACGGTACTAACAGAGACCTGTTGTTACCGTAATGCTTTTTTGAAGTTTATTTAAGATTCCATGTAAATCAACACGTGTTTTCTAAAAATGACAATATAGCCGGGTTTAAAGTTTTCGGCTTGTTTAGACCTCGTATAACACAGAAAAAATGATACAAATATTATTTCCCACATAACACTAAACACTAAATTTTGAAAATCCTATTGACTCATGCATATATTATGTAGTCAATTTACTTACTTTATTATGTATACATTATTATTGTGTTACTTGTATGACTTAATATTATATAATTACATTATATATGTATGTTGTAAATAACTACTCTATTTAAATTTTAAGTGTAAGATAAGTTTCCTCACGAAATATAATCTCCTGATGTCTTACCCTGTTGTTGATCGCTCACTGCTCAGTATACGTGTTCACTCGACGAATGACTAGATTACACTGTTAACAAAACGTCAGGTGAGCGGCGCAGCTGTTTGCGCAGTGTAGAGTGCGCAGCTTATCGAGTTCATTGACACAGCTAACTCACTCTGCTGACAGTGCTGACTCAGCTCACAGAATTTGGTGCGAAATGTTAATAGCGCGATTTGCGCGCATTCTCTTGTGCAGTATGATCTAGTCATTCATCGAGTGAACACGTAATATACTAAGCAGTAAACGATCAACAACAGACTAAGAAATAAGGAGATTATGTTTCGTGAGTAGACTTATCTTACACTTGAAACTTACATAGAATAATTTTTAATAACGTGTACGCATATAATAAAATAATAGCTTATTTATTTATTCATTAACGGGCCACAGACCCAATTACAATGTTCTTAGAATTAAGGTGAGCGCTTACGACCGGTGCACCGTCTCAGTTACATCGTAAAAAAAAAAATAAATGGATTTGAACCTTATATCTATTGTATAGAGTATATAATATGTACTAATATAGCTAGGTGTGTGTGAAGGATTAAAAAGTACGATTACTAGGCGTGGAAGTCAGGTGCCGATATCAGTTTCGGAACGAGTAGGTTGTACAATAATAATAATAATAATAATATCTTTACATCAGTTATTTTACATCATATAATATACACATAAATACAGATAAAAATTTTGTGTAGTTTGCTATTTTACACTTATTATTTGTAAAAATTACACAAAATTTGTGTTTTTTCGTACACAAAATAGTTGTAGATACTTCGTACACAAAGTTTAATTACAAGATATGAGTACAATGGCTAAGATTTGTGTATCCTTAACACGAAATTTGTCTAAATTTTGATTTCCACAAAACGTACGTGTGTAGCCTGTTCAATTTAAAACGAGATTTAAAACATAATTTTTCTGTTTATAATTGAACAGATTTTGAACAGTGTAGCAGAAATAGAGATGGAGAGAGGGTTGGAGCAGTTGATACACAAAAAGTATTAAAGCTCTGTAGAGGGAATCTGCGCGCGGATAAGAGCACTATGGCCATTCAGGCACCAGCCCGATTACTCGCTTTACTATTTAATTTAACCTCAGTGACCTACATGGGCATTCCCTGTTCGCTCGTTTAAAAGCTCTCTCTCTCACTCTTTGGTAGACGTATGTGTATATGTATATATGTACATGAGCTGTGATTGTCACAGCAGTGCGAAAGAGACGGAGAACTTTCGATGTATCGCGCGTACGCTCATAATATGTGAGTGAAATTCACGTGTATATTACTCGAGTACGCGTGAAGTTGTGAACTGCAATCTGCAATGGTTACAAACTGGAGTGGCATATATACCTATATTATTATTGTTATTACACAATACAGCCCGTTGACCTGAAAATCGCATGTTTAGAACATCGTAGTACGTTATACAGGCACGTGCATTGCACTGATATATAAGTCTAAGGTACAACAACAACAGCCCGAATGATAGTCGTACGTGCATTGGCAGAAAAAAACACGACGCACATTTGAGTGAGAAAAAGAACTGGAGCAAGGGTGGCGCGATAAAAGAGTTTAAGAGCAGCAGCAGCAGCAGCGGCAGCTCGGCTATAAAAACGAGGGGTACCGCGAGAAAGAGAGAGAGAAAGAGGGTTGTATATTATATATATAGACTTGTTGAATGCCCTTGAGTGTGCAAGGCAGATAGCATGCGTCTGTAGATGTAACTGCTGAGTGTATACATAGCAGTAAGTATAATGTTGTTGCTGTATACCGTGTTTTGCCTGTGTGTGACCGCATTCCTTCCGCACCCTGACCTTCCCTCCCCTTCTTTTCCCATCCATCCCTTCTCTTTTGCGCCTCGATCTTTCTTCTTTTAGCACGTTGTGAGCGAGCGAGGCAAGGCGAGTATAATGTACCTGAGGCGAGAGAGAAATATGCCATTGTGTATATATCTGTGTACAGAAGAACTTCTGACGTACGTCCTGAAAGGAAAAACGTGTGCGCGCACACGCCGGCGGCCTTTTTTGGCGGAACCTATATATACACGTATATGTGCGCCCTTTCCCCCTGCCTCGGGGGACATATTTTTTTTTTAGACCATCGCTATCGATGTGTATTTAGGGAAGGGCGGGGCTGGGTTTGTAAACTTGTGACGTTTTATTTAGTTTTAAAAAAAATTAGAATGATTAAAAATGTAAAAAGAAGCTATTTTCATGCTCTATGATGTGGAATTATTTCAAAAATGACATTATTTTTTTTACCTAAATAGTACAATTGAACAAATGATTAAATAATTGAACAATTAAAAACAATTGAACAAATAATTAGAACTTATTACTGAAATAGATATACGTGATATAACTATCTTGTAGTCAAAATATTATTTAATTATATAAAGCTATATAATTATCTATAGAATGTAACTATTGATGAAATCAAATATACATATTTTTCACTCTAAAAACAGCAAAAACCGTTTTTTTAGCAGTTAAAATCGGTATAACAACCTTAATGGGGTATAAAACGTCAAATCTTTTTGTTAACCTTTATAAGGATATAAAAAAGAAACATTCTGAGTCCTAGATTATTGATAATTATTTGAAGGGTTTCTGAGATATGACTGATTCAATTAAAAAAAAATTTGAGATTTTCTTCAATAAAAAAAAACGACAGAACGTAGAAAGAAAAAATATTTAATTAAAAATTGAGTTGCTTTAATGCTCTATGAGATATACCTATTAAAACCATCGATTTTAAATTTTTTTACCCTAAAAGTAGCAAGAAACCGCTTTTTGGACATATAAAATCTTCATAACAACCTAAGGTATAAAACTTGAATTTTTTTTTTGGAATGAATACAAGGATATAAAAAGATTTCCAAGATATGAGTGATTTCCACAAAAATCTTAGTATTTCTTTAATAAAAAATAAACAAAACAACTTATCAAGATGATTCAAAATGGAAAATAGAGCTATTTTGAAATTCTATTATATACTACTATTTAGAAATTCAAAGTAAATTTTTTTCACCCTTAGAGACGTAAGAACCTGCTTTTTGGCCATAAAAATCGTTATAAAAACCTTAATAAGGTATAAAACTTAATTTTGTTTTCCGAGTCGCCATAAGGATAAGAAAACAAAAATTTTAAGCCCAGAATCATTGAAATATACAGTTGGGTTCCTGAGATATGACTGATTACACACACACACATACAGACTTTTTCTAAAAATGGTATTTTTCACTTCAGACACTATAGAAGACATTTTTAACGTATTTCCACAAAATTTTTTTTTCACCGATACAAAGCTTTCTTTATGAAGAAGCAATACGAATATGTAACTATTAAATGATTAATGAAAACATGATTATGCTCTGATAATAACGAATCAGAGTATTTATATGTTTTATTATAAAACTAAAAGGTCAATTTTTGCTTATGAATCAGAAAGTGTCCTTTCTTCTTAATGTGAGCTAAAGAATAACAAATTATACCACTAAAAATCACGTTAAAAAAAAAATCATTTGCAAAAAATAGTAATTATTAGTCATATAAAATAACTAGCGTATGCACAATTTTCATCGATTTAGTTCAAGATAATACACATTATTTAAAATTAATTTCCTTACTTAATCAAACAATGTTTTGCAAATCCTGTATTCGGATAGTTTCACCATACGGTACGAATTCGCCCTGCTCTCTCGCACAGTCATAGCCATCGAAAAACAACGCTTCTATTCTTTGCTGGACACGTGAATACAATTATGTGCAAATGGCCGCGTCAACACTATATACAGATATAATGCTATACCTATACTCGGATTTATGTGTACAAGTTATATTAATACACATGCCACGGTACGCCACTTTTATCCTTCGACAAGTTGGCTATGTATAGAAGAAGGCACATAACTACAACAACTCTCGCGTGCCTAAGTGTATAGACTTGCTGTTGGCATTGCACGTGAAGGTTCATTGAAACTCGCGGAAAAATATACACGCTGTTGTTGTTGTTTCAGTTGGCTAAATCAATTGTATGTACCTACGTGAATTTGATGCCTATTCGACTAAATCTCGAGGCATATTGTGGCTTTACTTTCCATTTGCATTGTATTCTTGATTTTTAGTAAATTTTTTGCGAATAGAGTTAATAAGATAGGGCTGTGAATTCATTTATTGTAAGAAATTAATATTATACTGCTCACGAGTGAAGCCCGAAAATAATTTGTGAACAAAATATCAGTACTGCTATTATGATTCCGAAATGCTGACCTTGAGCACGAATAGGCCATACCTCGCTTTTGCAGCCATTTAAATGAGTGTTCATACATAATTTTAGGTGTATATGTATAAATGGCCTTAATATAATTTCCAGCTCGCATAATGGACTGCTGTTTATGTCCAAAGGTTATAATATTAGTCTATTAATAAATACTTTTACTTCGGCAGTTAATTCGTACCTTGGCTCACTGAATGATTTACGTATGCATGAATTGAAACAAATTCTTCAATCAAAAGTCAGAAGAGTGCTTCCAGCGTAGCACATGTACTGAGGTATTTCATTTTAAAACCAAACGCAAAATCGATCCACTTACGTAAGTAATAGTCCAGTAACAAAAACCCGCATAATTGGAAATTTCCCACTACGTCAAATATCAAACAAGACGCACGGCACCGAGTAGTATCATACTCGTCAATTTTTTGCGCGTATATGTTTTGCTTACGAGCCCCGTCGCATGTGCGTGCGTTCATTGCATATACATATGCACGCATAATATCTAACAGACGACGCCGACTTGTTTCAAAACTTTTATTCAAACACAAATGCGTGTAATAATGTGTACACGCATAATACGCGAGAGTTTAGACGGGCACGTGAATAAGTACTATACAGAAGTTGGTAAGAGTACGAGAGCAGCAAAAATACTGAAACGTCATGATTGCAGCTTACGCAACCTACTACTGCGCTCGTTATGTTATTTGCAGTTCTCGTCCGGGTTATTATCTGGACAACAACACGTATGTACCTTTGGGGATAAAGACAAGTTACTCTTGTTTTTTTATGTTTGGGTTAGCTGCATTACGTATGGAGTGCAAGGCTCCTATGATCAAAGAATACCTGTTTTGTTTTTATTGTTAACAAAAAATCACTTTTTCCAAGTGTTTTCGGGTTGAAAACCTTAAGGGTTTTTCTCTTACTGGTAAGTTATTTTCATTAATTATTTAAATGTCATCATTAACGAAAAATACTAAGCTTCAAACAGTATTTGACGAAAAACACTTTACACATCGAAAATTTTGGACAACAATCATTACAGTTTGAAATTCTACGACATTAAGTATTACATCCTGGAATTGTACAACGAAAAACATCAAATTCCGTGAGTGCTAAATACCCATGGATGATTATCAGATAATGTGGCAATTGTAGTAATAGGCCTCGAAAGGAGATTTCAGAGAGATTTTTAGGTATCAAAGAACATCGAAGAAATTCAGAAATGACTTGTAAGTATATCAATAAGCGTGGGAGCTCGCGTGGGAGTTTGCCTGTACTTTGATGCCTCGAAACTAATAAAGCTACGGCTCGGATGATTCGCGAAATGAAAAAGTAGTATTTATTCAGATACGTCGGATACTGTATACGATTGAACAGGGGGAGAAAAAGGAATCCCGGCGAGCGCCGACGCGCTACGGAATCTCTTGCGTTTCTTAATCCATCTCTCCTCTCTGGCTTTCAAATATTTACTCTTCATAGCCTGCGAGATGCGTATTTTGAGAAAATGTTTTATTTACACCGCGAAACGCTCTATATATATATTTTTCCTTCTTTTTCAGCCTACCTTTCGACAGAAATAGATGAGAAACCGGGCATGTATAATTTTCCCCTTTTCCGAAGCATTGGTCCAGATTCGAGATTAAAGTTTGAGCGAGACAGGGCATTGTGAAATTAAAATTGATGGACTCGACGATGAAGCTCAGATAATACCGTGCATTGATTTATTCGAAGGTATACGATGGACAGACACAGATATGCATTCATCGTGCATTCACGATTCGTTGTATAATCTAGAAATTCATGTCAAACATTTTTCTTTCTATTCATTGAAATGCCATCGAAAAATACATCATACAAGCACAAGAATATACATCACTTGGATGGTTTAGTACAAACATTTAGATCTCCAGTTGTGAACAGTTTGACCCTACTAAAGAAAAGCTGTTGAAGCTAGCGAGATGAATGTACCTGTACGTACATAATAATACAAAACAAGACTCACAGAGTTCTCGCGCACTAAGGAGTGGGATACTTACGAGAAAATGTACAGATAAACTCGAAACCCATCATTAAGCCAGTAGGACAGGATCCGCGATAGCTCTAACGCTCACGCAATACGCTTAATTCAAGCATCGCACGCTCATCGTTTTCACCCTAGAGCCCGGGTGGTGAGAATCAATGTAATTTTAGCATCAAAAACTCATTATTACATGTAATGCGATTCTACCATAAGCGCGCTCTTGCTCATCTCTCTGATCTCTTCGGATCATACCCACCCACCAACCCGCAGATCCATAGCCTCGGGACGCGTACCTGGACCTCATATCATCTCTTTCTGCGTCCATCATCAGATAATACCAGCGATCCTATACTATATCCGCGATCAACATCCACAATAACCCACACTCGTGCAACTCGGACCCATCAATTTTTCATCTCGAGCGGCAGAAGCGCACTGCAGCAGCGCCCGCGGCTCGTTACATCACAGAATCACTCCTTCCTCCCCTTTATCTCTATAAACGTCGCTCGATCAGGAATCCTCTGCCTCCTCCTGCTGCTCCTCTTGTCGTCAAATAGAGCACGAGCTGCTGCTGCTCTTATGCTACTTAGATCCTTATCGGTTAATATATACAGTGCAAGGAAGAGGCCAAGGGCCTCCAAGTGTAAGTGCAGTATATACACTTGGGACAATAATATACAGTAGATAGCTCGATAGGGAGAAAGAAAAATGGGATGAGGATGTACAGGTCGATCTATTTTTTTCCCCCCTTTTCCTATCAACCATCTCTCTCTCTCTCTCTCTCTCTCTCTCTCTCTCTCTCCGCGTCCTCGGTGGCGGTGGTGTTCCATTTTGTAGCCGGTCATAATATAACCGGAACCGAGAAGTATGTCTGTATATATATACATAGGCCCAGATGCCACACTGGGCGGTGTATATGCACACCACACAATGGCTCTATCGTGCACAAAGAGAGAGCGAGAGAGAGCTGATAGGGCACGCGCGTCTTTGCGTGAGTGTTTGTGACCACGAGGAGTTATTTACGCATTTTTTTATCCTGCTGTGTGTGCAGTAAAAAATATTTGCTTCGGAATCTTTTTCATTTCACACAATACAGAAGAGCACGGTACCTACGTGGAAAGATATACAGCAGCGTGCGCGTGTGCGCACGGTTAAATATTTGCTATGGAGCCTTTTTCATTTCTAATGTAGTGGTAGTGTATTGTACGTAGTTGGAAAAATGTGTGGAGTATTATGTTTTGAGAGTACAGTTTGCAGTATGAAATGAGCTTTTGAATTCTAAAAGCGCGAGGTGTTTTCATTTGAAAAAACTCGTGGTTTCATTATCGTAGTAAAATTAAAGATCGCTATGTGTGCGATAATAGTCACGGTATGCATTAAATAATTAAATATTTGCTTTAGAAATTGAAAATAGAAAATAAATTACGATTGCGCGTTTCAAAAGTAGGTATTATCTACTATTGAAGCACTTTTTCACGAGCTTTTTCAACAACGAATAAAAAAAAAAGTTCAATGTAGATTAAAAAATCTTACTCCTACACACTCATCCAACGTAGGAATGTTAAAGGCCACAAACAAATGAGATACGCCTAAAATAAGAACGCTTTTAATTAACATTCTTCACAACACGCCACTCTTTCGTCACACTCTGGAATAGTATACGTCACATATACTTATACACCTAACAAGCGCGTGACCAAAAAAAAACGCCACGCGCGGTATTTCATTCGGTAATGCATCTCCGCTCCTATATGATACGTACTATACATTATACGCGTATTAGTATACACAGTATACATATAGGTACACTTTTACACGCCTCCAGTTAAAACCAACATCGATAACTCTCAAGGATACTTCTTTTACAGCTATTGCTAACGTTTTTTGCTCTGCCTCCAAAAACAACAAATTTTCTTCTCCGCACTATTATTATTTGCGGCATCATCGTCTATACTATATTATGCACGTCATTCTTTCTTTTTTTGTTTTTCCGGAAAATTATTTTTAGAATCCGACCAATTTTAGTGTTCAAGGGAATTTTTTTATTTAACTATGCCTATTGGTATATCAAAATATTAGTTGTTCTTTCAGTACGCACAAGAATGACGATTTTCAACGAATTCATAAATTTGTTTCATTTTAACTTAAACATAATATGATTTGCAATACCGATAAGAAACATACAGCCACAAGAAACACGACCTCTACAACGAACATCAGATCTCTTTCTGCATAATCAAATCTATTTAAAACAGCAACAACAGCAGCAGTATACGAACAAAACTAACATACCATAGTTACATTCCCTCTACACTTCCATATACACTTTATTCCGCAGAGAAAAGTCTTTCCTCCATTAGTTCGTCCCCGGTTCCCGTTTCCTATCTCCTCCTATACGCGGGCGAACTTTGCCCGATCGTTAAAGTTAAACGCAACTTATCTCGGGAAAATTGCCAGGTGAGACTGAAAACACACTCCAACCACCACTACCACCACTACCAACTTCGTATCAGCTGCAGAGAAGAACGGTGCCTGGAAATACGAGCGATAAAGTTAAACGAGCACACAATAGTGATGATATTTCTCCGATTTGTTATCGCAGGCCGAACTGTAACTAAACGTTGAAATCGATTACTGCACGAACGTTCGTTTCCGCTCGCTCGGGTATATGTATACCCGTTGAGGTGCGTATACTGCGTGTGTACGTGTTTGGTCATCTGCGCGGAGGGTAAGAGAAACGGGCGTGTGTGTGTACTTTGGACGTATCGGTATAACGAACTCTGCCCCCCCCGCCTGCGTAGTAGCGTGTAGATAACGCGGCCCTTATATTTTTTTGTAGGTTTCAGTTGTCTACAGAGTTACGAAGAAAGTGTGGAAATGGGAAAGTTCGACGCTGGGGTGGTAGTGCGTAACTTTTAGAAAAGTTTTTTTGACTAAATTTTGTCCACTGCACATGCGCAGAAACCAATTTTCGCCTTTTGCACGTATAAAA
>JAPYYV010012248.1:0-15747 GCA_030522625.1 Copidosoma aretas | reverse complement strand
ATTCGAGTTTCTTACGATGAATAAAACAGAATTGTTTCGTTCGTTTGGACGACATAAATTCAATAGAAGTGGGACTAGCTAGTAAAATAATTAGTCGGCGCATGTCTCGAGCTTTAATGTGACTTCTATCCTATTGTCTCGCACTATTTGATAGGTAAATATATGAAGTTGAAAGAATCACAGACTAGGAAGTAAGTCTCCATCAACAAAAATCAAAAGTTTAGACACATTCGTGCGGAAGTTCCGTATCCCTTTCTTGTAAGAAAATCTACTATTTTTCCATACGTCCAGATAAAAAGATTAAGCCTTGAAAAACCACTTTACCTTAACTCCTCGACCAATAGGAACGTTGTTACAAAAGGTTTTTTTTTCGATAAAAAGCGAAATTTTGAACAATGTTAAAAATGATTGGTAAAAAAATTAATGAAAGTTTTTAAAACTATAACTCATAATTTCACCAAGTCTCAACTTTAAAATTGCGAGAGAAAAAAGTTATGAACAAATTTAAAAATAATTGTTTTTGATGGTTTTTTCAAGTTTTCTCAGCGCCTACTCATCAAAATTCGATTTTTCGCGCATCAATTGTGGATAACAATTTTGTCCAATCCATCATTGAGCCTTCACAGATTAATTAAACTAATACTCGTATGGGGGCAGCCGCTACACCGATATCGTTTTAGTGTACTTATTACAGCCGCACCGTAGAACTGGTCGGTTTAGCAAACGTCGCAAGAATGTTTGGTCATTGTCAATCCTACTGAGAACCCAAATTTTCGATGCAAGCATGGGATAGCAACACAAACTCGGCACGTCGAGAGAAGAATCCTGAAAAAGCGAGGACAGGATTTTATTGAAGTAGCAGAGGCAAATGTTCGTGAAGCATCGGAAAAGTTGAACCACACTCACCGTCGTATCATAATAATTCCTTGAAAATATCGCTTGGCTTTCGCAGTACTCTCGGCACCTGCCGCGGCATTTTGGGGCATAGTAGTTTTTAGCTGCGATGGTGGAATTGAAGCCCATTTTTTTGAGATCGGCATAAAAAGCATACCTCTTGCATGACTTGGTGTCATCTGTACTGGTGAGATAGTTATCATACATTTGCTCTGTTGTCAACGAAGCTGGTTCTTCAGACTGTCCTCCGCTGCTCTCGAGCTTCGTCGCTTGATCCTCGTTCGCTTTTGGTGTCTCATAAATACTCATGGACGAAATTATCCCCCTGTTCTCCCGTACGAAACCTTAGTAATTACGATAATTTAATTTGATTTAAAAATGATAAAAGTTCCATTATTCTTTGGATATAAATTTTATGGCCAGTATTCGTAAGGGGCAGACGCAACTTTCATGCATGCTGTAACGAAGGAAAAAAAAATATTGAAAACTTCCCTTACCTTGTTTATTGTTTCCCGAGTCAGACGCTTCAGTACTATCATCATTGAACAGCACAAGCAACGGTTGTTTGTCCTCGGGCTCTTGATTACGACGTACAAAGTTCATAAGTACCTCGTCATTGGTTTTGGTTGTAACAACAACGAGAAATCCGAGATTCGGAAAAATTTTTGATTGCCACGAAAGTACGCCCATTGTCACGTTGAATACCTTTGGGAGCCACATTAAAATCATCGTTAAAATAGTAAAAAGGTATATCATGTTTTGAAACTGATTCTAATCAACGGAAGGATACATTATTTGAAGTGAAAATTTTTACTAGTTTACTTGCCGTAATTTTGGGTAAAAAACGTTATGCGTCATAGAATATCAAGCTACGGGATATCGTTACGATCTCGGGTATACCTATCATCACACAAGTTCCTCGAAGCTCACTATATCTTGGATTGTGCGATTAGTACCGCATAGTACATCAATATATGGAGGTCACCAGGTGAGATATAAAAACCGCTGCCAATAAATTAGCACAAAGCTCCCTTAACAACATTCTTCTGCAATTATTTAAATAAATTTAAAAAAAATGTATAAGAATGATTTAAAATGTAAATAGAAGCTACTTTCATGCTCTATGATATGGAATTATTTATAAAATAAGAATATAACTTTCACCCGATTAGTACAAAAACATTGTTAAAACTTTTTTTAATTAAAACAATTGGACGAATAATTATAACTTATTACTGAAATTGATATACGTGATATAAACTATGTTGTCGCTAAAATATTATCAAATTATATCAAGTTATTAAATTATCTATAGAATATAACTGTTGATGAAATAAAATTTAGATTTTTTCCCTCCAAAACAGTGAAAAGCATTTTTTTAGCATTAAAAATTGCTATAACAACCTTGGTAGGGTATAAAGCGTCAAATCTTTTTGTGAACCTATGCAAGAATATCAAAAGAAACATTTTGAGACTTAGATCATTAAAATCATTTGGAGGGTTTGTGAGGTATGACTAATTCAAAATAAAAAATTGTAGATTTTCTTCAATAAAAAAACAATCAGATACCGTAAAAAAAATCTTTTATGTTTAAAATAAAGTTGTTTAAATAGTTAATGAGATACAACTATTGAAACAATCGATTTTTAATTGTTTTACGATAAAAGTAGCAAGAAAACGCTTTTTTGACATTAATAATCGTTATAACAATCTTAATAAGGTATACAACTTACAATTTTTTTTGGTATTGCAAGGATATAAAAACAAAAATTTGAAGCCTTGAACCATCGAAATCACTCGAAAAATTTCTAAAATATGAGTGACTTTTCACAAAAATTTCAGTATTTCTTTAATAAAAACTATACAAGATATCTTATCAAAATGATTTATATTAGGAAATATAGCTACTTTGACGCTCTATCGGATGTTACCATTTAGATATTCGAATTAAATTTTTTTCACCCTAAGAGCAGTAAAAAACCTGTTTTTTCGACCATAAAAATCGTTGTAAAAACCTTAATAAGGTATAAAACTTAAATTATTTTTCCGAGCCGTCATAAGGAGGTTGAAACAAAAATTTCAAGCCCAGAATCATTTAAATCTACCGTTGAGTTCCTGAGATATGACTAATTACATACGCACACACATACACACGCGCGCACACACACACACACACACACACACACACACACAGAGACACAGACAGACTTTTTCTAAAAATGGTATTTTTTCATTTTAGACACTATATAAAACTTTTCTAACGTATTTCAAGACAAACATTTTTTTTACCGATTCAAAGCTTCCTCTATGAGGAAGCAATAACACTACAAGGTTCTTCAAAATAAATTTCCTTCCAACTCAGCTTTACGTTTGATTGCTTTATTTCGTTTTGGAAATTTGGCAATCAATATAAATTATACTCTTTATTTCACGTTTAGACACGTTCCATCAATTGATCTGATTTATCAAAATGTATGTAGCTAAGTGTATTATTAAACTTTTTGAATCATTCATTGTGACTTGAAAAATAAATGAAGTAAATAAATATATAAAGCTGAATACAATATTCTGGTAATTATAGAAAACATATACACAACTATGATGGCATTATAGTTCTCCAAATTATTACCGAAGAAAATTTTTAATGTACAAGCAACATATTATGTCGAACAGTTTTGATTTCCTCCTCGGACACTATGAAACGATTTACGCTCTCCCGGAAAATTCTTCGATATATATTCTTTCATCTTTAACAACTTCGTTAACTGATATCATTTTTTTATGTCTCACCTGATTACTTTCGTGACCTTTGACACTGTTATTCTTTAACTGGAAAATTCGAATTTCAATATCTCGTGAACATATTTTTCTTGTACCTACTAATTTTCCTAACAGGTGAAATTTTTTTTTCTAAGTTCATTATCCAGCCTCTGATTTTTATGAAATAGTAGATTACGTACGAGTTTGGAAAGGCTTAGATTTGCGGACCGAGTGGTTTGCGGCCCGAGCCGAAGGCGAGGGACCTAACGAGGGTCCGTAAAAAAGCCTTTACGATCGAGTTGCGGAATCTATTTTTCCACCTAAGAGCCAAAATCAAGCGGCGAAGGTGCTATTTTGAGGTTAGAAGGTGGGAATAACTATTTTCTCATTTATATATCATCATAGATTTTTACTACCTCCATCTACTTCATAACTATACCCTACCAACTGGCGATGTGGACATGTGAGTTATAGAAAAATCTTTTGCAATTTATGGAAAATTTTAGACACCGATTCTTTATTTCTCAAGATTCTATGGATGAAATCCCAAGTTTATTTTAACGGGAATCGAGTTTAAGTTGAAATGTTAACAGGATTTTAGAAACCACCAAGTGCATAATGGGTTTTAAATAATAATTACAATAATAATAATAATGATAATAAAAAAGTGGGTCTTCAAAGAGTCTCGACAAAAGTGAAATTTCAAGTGCTGGGTAGTAAAATTTTTTGAAAAGTTTTGTCAATTCGTACAATCAGACGAAGACCAAAGATCGATGTATAGCACCCAAGCTTTCGAGGTCGAAATTTTTTCACAGTCTGCACGAGTATAATTGTAAAATTTTATATCCAGTCCGCAGGTGTTCAAAAATTTTTCAACTCCCTCCCTTCGAACCATGATACCGTCTAGCACTTACAAATTTTTTTTTCCGGCACAGGGTGCTATAAGAATTTCACTTTGATATTGAAAACATACTTGCCAATCCCAGGTGCTCGCTTCGACGTGCCGCACATCCAGCAGCCTGTGAAGATCGGGTTCGACCAAACTTGTATTCGGTAAAACTTGATAAACTCGAATCTGTATGAAAATAATCGCATCAATATAAACTGCTAATGCATTTTTTCAGTTTCATTCGTTTATAGTAGTTTTCGTCACAAAAGTGCGATCGCGGCCAGGGCTATTTTGCAGCCCTAGGGTCCTGCGAAGCAAGCCCGAGGGACCGTAAGGTAGCCCTGGTTGGATCGCTGCACTTAGGTGTCGAACACTGTTTTTTTTTACCGAGGGCATACCAGTCCCTCAAAAACGCCCGAGGTAGGAAAAATATACGTACTTTATACGAGGATACACTCGAAGGATACACTAGAGACGAGCTTTTTCGGTACAAGTGCAATTCGGCCCACTGTATCGACTCGTTCTGTCCCAAGCCGAACAGATCGAACTTGTAGACGTTCACAGGCCAGTACCAGACAAGCTTGAATAATTGTTTGTACAAACCCTCGTCAGGAATAATGCTACCTATTTCGGCGAAGCTCCGTACGATTCTGGCGTCGAAGGGAAGCTTTTCCGACAGACAATCCTTCGTGATCAGAGTGTAGAGATTCGTCATGTACTCCGGCGTGCTTTCGTTCGTCAGAGCGGTGATTCTCGTCGCAGCGAATGATACTATTAGAAATATCGTAATTGACATTTCAGAAACTCTACTGTATAAAAAAAAAAAAAAAAAAATGCTCGTGCGGCTGCTTGCTGAACGGTAAAAAGATCAAGCCCTAATTATTATACATTTGAAACAGTTTTAAAGCGCATCACGCGTTGAGTATGTCTGAATCTCCGATAATGGTGACAAATGTGGTGATAATGTGATTCGTATCATACAAAAACATATGTAGGTATATACGTACAGCCGTTCACTAATAATAAGATTATTAATAAATTTTATATTTACCTCTGAATATTGGCTGGGTATCAAACTTGATTCTTACAACAATTACACTGTGTCAACCTCATATTATAATAAACATTAAATTGTTAGAAAACTGCGAAAAAAGAGTCTGTAAGATATCAAATTGTTTTAAGAAAGTTAAAATAGATAACAGGTGTACATGTGTCATTGTAGCGACATTAGAATGTGATGATTGTTAATCAATAAGAACGGAGGTCACGCAATGCCTTAGGGGATCAAAGACTCATATTCTTGGCCTAATATTCGGACCTATAACGTATTGAATATAAAGGCAATTTAATAAAACTAAAAATCAGAGGCACTAGATGAAGGTTGTATAGTGTCTCTGATTTTCTATTTTATCAAATTACTTTTATATTCAATAAATTATTGGTCCAAATGTTAGGCCAAGAACACGAGTCTTCCATCCCCTTAACGGGGTTAACACTCAAATTTGTACAGAGGAAACTGCCTTATCGATGAAATGTACGTTAAGAGTTCTAACACTATAATTTTAGTGTATATCACAAAAAACAAATAGAGAGGCACTAGATCGATGCTTAATCTACTATCTGGTAAAGTTCTAAGCAAATGTTTTGACGGCAACCTAAACAGTTTTTGGTCCGAAAATGATTCATTCAGGCCCGGTAGAACACGATATTTCGGACCAAAAACTTTTGAGGTAGTCCTTCAAATATTCGCTCAGAACTTCACCAGGTGGTAAATTAAACTTTTGTCTAGTTCCCCTGTATCTGCGTTTTGCGATATTAACTCAAATCATAGTATTGTAACTCTAAAGGTACAATATCATCGATAAGGCAGGTTCCTGTTTTAAAAATCGTGAATTTAATCCCCTTAAACCACAAAAACATCTTGATACGTTTATCTCGCGGCTACCTCAAGCTTTACTCCGACAGCTTTGTCTGAGCCTGCAACAGATGAAACATTTTTTCCCCCAATTACTCAATGGTGCGTAGTTGTGTCGTACCTTTGTTAAGGATTCCCGCGAGATACGATTTTTCGCAAGTCCATAATGATATGATTTAAACTTGCTCTCCTTCTACAGTGTTATGCAGATAATATTGGCTAATGACAAAATAAAAAATCGACCAGTAAAACCTGATTTCCTTAACTTTGGCATGCGTTGAATTTAGTCTAGGAATAGCCGAAAAAAAACATTAATCAACTCCACTTTGATTGTCCGTATCGCTCACTGATACGCTCAATGAATCACACCTCACATGCTCACACGACAGGCAAGAACATCAACGGAAATCAAATCAGGGGCGGCGGTTGCGATCGTGGCTTTAGGGGGAATTTTTTTCTGACTATTAGAGGGGGGGGGGGGGCAGAGAATAAAACTACGTAAGCAAAAACCCAGTGCGTATCGAAATTACATGAAAGAAAAACCAACCTTGAGCATGTAATTTTGTTTATCTATTACTATATTTATACACTAGAAACGTTTGGATTTTGTCCCATTCTTGATATATTGAGTGCCAAGTAATAAAAAATAAACGAATGAATGATATAAATAATACTAATACCTAATATAGACAAAAAAGTTTGAATTTCGTTTAGTTGACTTCATCAAGTACATTCATTCTTCTATTATTTATCTTAAAGCCCATGACAGTGAGAGTCATAAGTTCTAGGCTTGAGTAAAATCAGCGCAACCACAGTCAAATTTTGTTTGGACCCTCCTCATAAGTTATAAACCCCAGGTTATTTTTTGGATCTACTGGTTCTGGTCTGTTCATATGTGGAATTCCCCAAGTCCCTTCATTTCATATGAGGGAAATTCCACATAGATCCTAGGTCAACCACCGCGGCCACCCCTGAATCAAACTATCAAGAGTGGCACGGCAGCGCTACGCTGGCCAGTAGGAGACTTCGGTAGTGTACGGCCGCGACACTCTTATACGCCGATTGGATCCATCAAAATTTTTCAATGTAACTTATTTATTCATCTCAACCAACCAAACACTTGATCGAAAGTTTATAAGATAGTCGTATAGTAAAGTTCCTAATGGCAAAAGGTTCGATCTGAAACAGTTTTTTTTTTTTATATTAAATACAAGGATCCGTAATGAAAAGTGGCTGATTCACTTCAGAAAAAATCATCGTCAGTGTCAAATGCAAGAGAGACAGAGATAACGTCTCTGATGATACGACAGCATAGACTAATATGTATGAGAGAGACAGCGTACATTACGCATACTACAGTCACTGCAGAGTGCAGCTGCCATATGCTACAGTACGCGGTATTTTTATCACACAATTTATTAATAAAATATGCAGACAGCTATATGGATGCGGAGGGCTCACCTTTAGTATAGTAGCACGAGTCACGGTTCACTTTTCACACAAGTAATACACGTCTCACAAAAAAACTAATATTTTAATAGTAATTCATTACTTGGAATGCAAAAAAATTCTTAAAAAGTAACTTTATTTAAAATTTTTTATTGGACATAACTGTCAAATAATCACCATTAATTTGTTATTCGCAAATTGTGGAGTATAAATGATGTTTTGTTATTGGCTGATATCAGTAGATGGTCCCCCTAATTGGTGGATTCATATTCCGTTCGTGAATACATGTCTGGTTGTACAAAAAGTGAACCGTCATTCGCACTAATTTTACATACCACCCCAGGTGGACCATAGACGTTTTTGTTGCCAGTGCAGTGGCAATAGCGGCATTGCCAGTGCAGCAGCTAAATATTGGCCGAAAAGGATGTGTAAGATGAAAAGGCTATTCTAAATGCCGCCACACTCGAGTGTCGCGCGACACAACTCAAGTTGTCATTTGGAATGTTCGCAATAAAAATGTGTCGCGCGACAGTCAATAAGAACGAGATAAGTAGTAACAGTAACTTTAAGTCAACAAATCGATGCCGGCAATATTATTATCAAGCAAACCATATGGTACATACAAACCAGTACACATATTATTGTTGGTCTACTGGCATCACGCGTGGCCAAAGTGGACACCCAACGTATGTAGAGTATACCTATTTATATATAATGTATAGGTATACTTTACATACGTTTGGATGTCCACTTCGGCCGCTCTGACTGGCATGGCATGGAAGAAAATCGCTGCCAAGTAATTAGCACAAAGCTTCCTCAACTACATTCTTCTGCAATTTTCTAACTAAAAAATGATTAAATAAAGTTTCAAAATGATTAAAAATGTCAAAACAAGCTATTTGTATGCTCTATAATATGAAATTATTTTAAAATATGATTATAATTTTTACCCGAATAATCAATACAAAAAATATTTGTAAAATTTCTTTGAAAAAAAAAAAAAAAAAAAATTGAACAAATTAGAACTTACTACTGAAATCAATGTGCGTAATAGAACTATCTTATAGCTCAAATGTTAACAACCTCAATCAGTGAATAAGGTAAAAATTCATAGTATCCACAAATTATTGACGGCTATTGGTATGACAATTATTGACAACTATAGTTTTTGCAACCAAATGACTCTGTGCACTTAGTTTTTATCTATTTTGATGTAATATATAAATACTTGTTAACGAAGTTACTTTCAATAGTTATCATAATAATCATTAAAAAAAAAGATTATGGACACATTATTAATAGAAAAGTGTTTTCCGCCAAATGAATCAGTAAGCTTACTAGCCTATAGTATTTGACCATAGTAAATAGAAACGATAAGCAAGTAAGCGCACAGTTGTTTGGTTAATAGCAACTATATTACGAAATACAGTTGAAATTCAAAGAGAAGTACATAAGCTGGCAGGATTTTCCAAATAAGTGTGATCTTCTGATATTTTCTTCAGTACAGTATAATTAAAATGTAAAGTTTTAATTTTGAGTCAATCTGATGAATGAGCCTTTGTCATAAAAAATCGATTCATTGCTAAACTACATCACAAGGTATGTGATTTTGGTGCGTGGTTATCTAATACATGAAAAATTTGTTATAATTAATACTGTGTTTGGTAAATTGTTTGAGAGAATAGTGAGCAAACAAAGTCATCTGGTTGCGTTGCTTGTGTAAAAAAAAGTATGTTTATACTCAATTAAGTGATGGAAATAAATGTTCTTAGTTAGCAAACGGAAGTGCTAGTCTTACAAATAACACAATCACTAATTGAAACGCGATGGAATTCCCTCATTTACATGTAGCAGAATACAGCTGAAGAATGACGAATGAGAACAACCAATCAGCGTGACCAAATGAATTCTACGTAATGAAAACGACGCGCTGATTGGTTGTTTGTATTCGTCATTCGTCAGCTGTATTCCGCTACGTATAACCGAGGCCTAAAGCATAGCGGAATGTTCTTAGAAACGAGATGCAAAATTTTCAAGCATTCCGGAGCCGTACTGTGTCACTTTGCTTGTTGCTACTTGAGGAATCGATTTTTTAAAATAAAATGTTAATTGGTATTATCGGGTATGTTGTGACATAACGCTCGAACATACTGGCAAATATATAATACTATAGAGTGTAATGAAATAACAATTACGATTTTTTAGGCATCGCTTAGACAGATGTCGTGATCACGCACAAGTCATCAAATGTTATGAAATCCGAAGAAGAAACCGTTAGTTTCTTATTGAACATTAATAATATTCATTGTGATATATATATATATAATTAAAAAATATAATTATTTTTAGGTTTTTTCGGAAAATTCCGAAAACCCCGCTATAAAAAGAAAGCAGCGCAAACGACAAAAATTGAGAAGTAGACGAATTTGGCTTAAAGTTCCTGCTTTTAAAACGTGGTTGAAGCTGTATCGAAGAAATCGAGAAAGTGTGCGTTGCAAAGGTTGCAAAAATGATTTAGATGCCAAATTGTGGACCTAGAAACGTCACGCGATGAGTAGAAGACATTTACGAAAACTAGGCCTGAAGGATCCACCTCCTCCCGAGGACTTTCTTATTCCGGAAGATCAAGATGATAAAGCAATTGCTGTAGCTAAAGCTGAATTAAATTATAAGGCGATGTTTGCTCACTTTAATATACCACTTAAAAATGCATCAAAAATTTTTAAATGGTTAGCCGCAATCGACCAAACAAGCATATTCAAAGACATGGAAGCTGGTGCCTTTAGATCACGTGATGTGCTTATTAATGTGATTGCAGAATCTGGTAAGATGGAATTGGCAAAAAAATTGAAAAATCGGTGGTTTAGTTTATGTGTCGATGAGTCGACCAGCGTCAATGAAGATAAGACGCTGGCGATTGTTGTGCGTTTATTTGACAGAGCAGAAGGAAAAATTAAAAATTATCTGTGGGAACTAGTATCTATTTTTACAAAAGGAGAAGAAATAAAAGCTGGCTCGAAACGCCTACTCGATTGCATAAGTGGATCTTTTCAACAGTACCAAGTACCTCTAAAAAACATTTTTGGTATTTTTACGGACGGATGCACAACAATGACTGGCAGAAAAAGTAGATTAACAGCTCTGCTCAAGGACCATCTTCCGGAAATTATTTGTATTTCTTGTCCAGCTCATGCCTGCCATTTGTGCGCAGAGTTATCTATATCGCAGCTACCACAAGAAGCTACAAAGCTCATCCACGATATATACAACATGCTAAAAAGTTCTAAAAAAATGTTTAAATTAGAGATGTACCAAGAAGAATATGATTTGCCCAAGCACCGAATCGTAAATTAGGTAGAGACACGGTGGTTATCCCTTGAGAAAAGTGTTTCTCGGCAACTCGAACAATGGCCTGCGTTACTAGCACTTTCTAAGGAGCTGTCGACATCCAAAGATAAATTGGGCCTTAAAGTGTACGCAAGTATGTGCAAAATTGAAAATAAATGTTATTTTCTCCTGATGCAGCACATTCTGACTAAGCTGAATACCTTAAATATATTATTTCAAAAAGAAGAAGCTGCAGTACACGAAGCAAAAGCGCATGTCGAACAAACGTATAAAGAACTCGTTTCATGCATTTTGAAAAAAAATTATTTCAATTGTACCCCAGTCACAAAAATTGATTTATTTGATAGATCACAGTATTTAGAATACATGAATTTAGAGTTAGGGGATGGGATTAGAAGATTATTTCTTAATAACGACAATACTTTACTCCAATTTTGTAAAAACGCTTATAACTTTATTGTCTCAGTATGCCTACAATTTAAAAACAGATTCAACAATTTTGATAATCCTCTGTACGAGGCTGCTCAATGTTTAGCACCTATTAATGCTATATCGGCAGACTTTCGAAAGGATACGAATACTTTTGAATTCTTCAAGACAGTTTTTATGAAATTGATAGGCACTGAGCAACAAAATCTTGAAAATTTATAAGAAGAATGGCAATTATTACCACATATGCCGTTTGATAAGATTTCTGTAAAGAGTTGTAAAGCTAAAGATTTTTGGATGATGGTTAGCCACCTTAAAAATGAAGAAGGAGAATATGTATTCAAAACGCTTGGCCCCGTTGCTATGGACGCACTGTCTATTCCGCATGCAAATGCAGGGCCCGAAAGGAGGTTCAGTGCGAAAGGAAATGTAATGAGTAAAAATAAAAGTAATTTATTAAATAGCACTGTAGATGGAATATTGCGCGCACAAGAGGTAATACGGGACTCTATAAGAGAAAGACTATTTGAGCCATCTGTAGATATGATGCGTCTAATGAGAAGAAAAAAATTCTACAAGAATAAGTATGCTCAAGGACGCGTTGTATGGAAAAAAAAGTATAAAAAGTAAGATATATTAATATATATTATTGATGCAATGTAAATATAACTGAACTACACTGGACTCTAATTATAGTACTCATTTAAAGCAATAATAGTGTAAGCTCTAAATTCAGCCATTCATGGACAAAACACTTTTAGCTTTTTGTAAGGGACACAATCAATACTTTCTCAACTCTAAGTCATCTGTAGTTTCTATTCGATCATAAGTGTTTCCTTTGTCTGTAAAGCAAGTAAAAAAAAAAAAATATTAAACGTTGTGTGAAAATCTTGTACGCAAAAGGAATTCATAAAACTGTAATAGCAACGAGACAATGTTTTTTTCGGTGCTGTGCAATAGCAATGCTGAGGACGTTTATCTCTTCGTCGAAGACTTTTTTGCAAATCACTACCATGTGCAACATTTTCCACAGCTCCATAACTTCGATTGTGCGGAGACAAATATGTCCATCCGTCCGTTTTTTTATGTTAGTTAAGATTTTATGCATACTAAAAAAATGCTTCTGTCTAATTTCTGGATTTGGAGTGCCTTAAATAAGTGAGTAAATTTGTGGCGGTAACAAACAAAACATTATTGTACTGTGAATCCATCGCATCGCTTGTTTGTATCGTTTATCTATTTAGTATTGTAATACATTCATAATAATCTCAAGTTCTGCTCCTACTGGAAAGTAAACGTAAAATTGAGTAAATAAAGCCAATTATTGTAATATTAAAGTTTAATTTTCGATTTGTTTTTCTTTTTGGATCAGACCTCATTTTATGTAACCGTTTCCAAGGCTTTGTAGAGGGTTTCTATTTATAACAAGTGTCGATTAATACATTTAATGATTTAATATTTCAACCAATAATATTGATAAGTGCTTCTTGGATAAACATACAAATAATGAACATAGGGAGATGGAGGCCTAATATTCGTGTGCATGTGGTACTGACGTTAGAATTAAAAGTGAAAGAAAATAGTAGGACCTGTCTATGTCTCTCGTAGATGGCTTGGTGGGGGTACTTCACCCCTCCTGCTAGTCTTTGCTTACCACCTTTGGTCTGCAGCTCACTCCTCTACTCTATGTACATTATCTGTATGTAATTTGGACCTTTGGATATGATACAGAACCCAACATTTTCTCTCAGACAGCCCATCTTTATTTTGCATTGTTCGGTTTACCAGGGAATGCCAATGGATCCTTGAAACGTATTTATACTACCTGCATAGAGCCACTGAATCACAAGGTCCAATTTTCTTTGAATCGATGCTTCAGTCTTTGGACCGCATTATGGAGATCTGACGACTGTTTGCACCCAAAATGAAGATTACTGAGAGTTAAGAAAATATCATGTGTAAGTAACAAAATGGCTTTTGACAGATCTCGATCTAGAGCGCCATCGCATAGATGGGCTTCTTGGGCCACAGAAAGTATTTCTGTTTGGTTTTTTTTTTTTTTTTTTTGTACGAGACGGCCTATTCATATGAAGGTCTGAACAAGTCATCAGTTACGTAATTTGAAGTGCAAAAGGACTAGTTTACTCATTAAAGGACCCAATCTAGCAGCTTACGATGAGTGAAATGCCAAAATCACGCAATTTTCATGATACATATGTTTTTTTATGAAGCTGAAGGGACTGATTCAATAAGACTACATTGACTACTTCAGAAATACATTATAGATATAAGGACTTACCTGATAAAAGGTACCAAGTTGCAATCTCGTTTTTTGAGATTCAAATTAATGCAACATTTCTCATCCGAATAATATCATTGTACTCGTACTGACCCAAGTATAATGTTACTTGCAAAAATCGAATATAATATTTTATAAATAAATAATGTGATGTTTAGATCTGCTTACAAGCTTGTGGCTAAGGACTTTTAATTGTGCATCCTAGATTACCATTGATTGAAACAAAAATTCAAGATGTATGATTGATATCTGTATTAAACCAAACACCACGAAGCATCAATTTGTCCTGAAAGTAAGTAGTACAGTAAGAAATAAGCAATTTGATGTATTAGAAGTTGCAAACTTAGAATGATAATTGACAAAAACCCCAAGAAAAAACAATCAATTAATACCTCTATTCAATCTGCTTCTTTGCTAAATTTCCTCTTGAGTGTGTACGATGAGTAATATTTTGGGATTCTTTAAATAACTCTGCAGCCCAAAGAGATTATTCAACTAAAAAGATACAAATAATCACTAAGTATCTTGTGTACAAAAAACAGGCATATAACTATTTTAAATTCAATTGTGAGCTATAAAATTATTAAAAATGAAAAGAAACTACCTCAGAAGCGCATCTTTTCATTCAATCTAATCAATGAAATCGATAATGTTACAAGCAGAATCAATAAATAATCAAAATAATCAAGATGAAACTTATCCGATGTTTTTTTAGACTGCAGGTTAAATATAACGTATCGATGCGTAGCTTCTCCTTTAATGTAACTTCTAAACTTGCACACATGCAATAAACACCACACGTTATTAGTGATATTATCATAACCATGAGTAAAACATTTAATTAGCACAAAATTCTTCAGCCAGATTCTCTTAAGAAAAGTTTTATTGCGTGTAAAGCTGGTTTTACACTTTCACAACAGCTGTTTGTTCTGCTTTACCATGGCAGCACGGCGATATATAAATTCAGGTTCTAAGATGCTGCCAACGTAACTCAAACAAAAACAAATGATTTGACACATATTGGAATAATTATTTGTATCTCTTGAATAACAATAGTAACATTAATTAATGATTTTTAGTTGTGAACAACATGCTTTACCTCTCTTATTTTGAAAGATTCTCTCTTTAAAACTCTTAACAATTGCACACTTCGCATTTACCAAAGATCTATTTAAAACTATTAATTCCTTGCTATTAGGTGTTAATTTTTTTATGCTTAATATTTGACTTTATGGTATTTTTAATTATTTATTATGCAGGTACAGGGGCTTATCTGTTACTATTATTTCATGTGAAATGAAAACAATTCAAATTTGGTGTGCTTGATTCGGTGCGGCATTTGAGATCGCTGATCGTCACCTGGTAGCCGTCGTTAGTTTACGAGGCGAGGCCCACTTTAGTCTGAAGCGCTGCTCGTCGAACGGAAAGTACTCGACGTCTATGTCGCAGCGGCTCCGGAAAAATCCTGTGGCTCAGGCAGACCACCTTCACCGTGTGCCTTGCTATCACGCTCGTGTTTATTACCGTCGTTCGCTGATAAGAAAACGCCGCGGAAAATCAGAAAAAGGATATTCGAATGTACGACGCTCGAATAGTGCTCTTGAAAAAACTACATCTAGCCATGGTTCACGCGCGTTCTCTATAATAGCGACAACTTTGTATTTTAGGAGGTTGACTACCTTAAGCAATTAACAGTCAGTTTCAAACAAAAATTTGTGCACAGCTTCAAAAGTGTGGAGAAAAAATTCATGCAAAATTTCAAGA
>JAPYYV010012247.1:0-10390 GCA_030522625.1 Copidosoma aretas | reverse complement strand
CCGCTAAAAAAAAAAAAACAAAAAGCTTTCTAAAGCTGTATTATTTTGGTTCTAATTGTAACCAAATGTTCGAGATTAAAATGTTTTTTTTTTTTTATTCTCTTAATATTGTGTGTTAATTTCAATGATAAGCTAACTATTTAGGAATTGAAAAATTTTTTCATGATATTTAAATAGCTTTAAAAGTTACATGAATTTTGAAGGATTTTCAACGCTTTTTGACCCGTAAAAGGGCATATAATCGATTATAAAAAACAAAATCAATTTCAAATACTTAAACAAGGTATTAAATGGTATATGTTTATCCAAAACCATGAAAAATATGAATACAATAATTTTAAGCCCTTGATTTGTACAATAAGTTGATTTATCATAGTGGTGTAACAATTTTTCAGAAAAATCTTAGTAATTGATTAAGTAAAATCGAAGTAACTTATTATGAATAGCTAAAACAAAACATAATATTTGTATACCCTATAAAAATAATTTTTTTAACTTCGCAGAATAAGTTTTTTTTTCCTGTTGAATAGCGTAAAATTGGCTTTTGACAGTCAAAAATAGTAAGACCAATCTAAATAAGGTAAACAAGTTAAATTTTTTTTCGAAACAATAAAAAGGTGTATAGACAATAATTTGTAGCTTTCAAGGCAGTCCTAAGACAGTTGAGGTTTTCTACCTTATTGGAGAGGACGATTTGACTTTACTGCTGCATAGCACTTCTTTCCAAATTACTAACTATTTGATCGAAAAATAAAGAGTATACGACGATTCTAAATATTTTAAGGAGTACGTTAAGCTTAAGTTTTTACTAATTAATTGAAAACTTGTAGATGAAAATGGGAAATACAATTTTGCATCACTTATTGGACATCATATCTCCCATTTTTCTTTGAAAGTTTTTGTTCAATCAAATCTAACTTGGGCTTAATTTATTCCTTAAAACACAGAGAATTGTCGTCAACTCTTGTTCCATCAAAAAAAATACCTATGTATTTTGCTACAATGTGTAGTAAGCTTTTCAATCTGATGCGTACATAAAATGCCCTACCTTATCGAAAACGTTCTTTCGGTCACGCACAGATGCACGTACCTTTCATACAAAAATTATTGGAAAAATCGCTATTTACTTGCCAAAATAAGTTAAAAAGAATGCTTTGTATTTTAAGGAATAAATGCAGCCCAAATTTAAATTGGCCAGTGGAAAGCTCGTAAAGAAAAATGGAAAATACGTTATTAGATGAGTGATGCAAAATGATATTCCCCATTTTTCTCCGTAAGTCTGCTATCAATCAATGAAAACTTGGGTTTGATTTACTTCTTAAATTGCGAAGAATCGTCGTCAACTCTTTATTTTCCGATAAAACTACTAGTCATCCAACAAATACTTTTATACAGCGGTAAAATCAAATCGTCCTCACCGATAAGGTAGAAAACTTCAAATATTTTCGGACTGCCCTAAATTTCTAGAATCTGCTAATTTGTTTCAGAGACCCAATTTTTTTTATCGAACGTTTTATTTTTTTTGAATGAATACTTAACAAAAAAGTTATTAAGACCTAAAAAATAAAAAATCAAGGCATTTTTGTACTATATCAAATAAGACTTGTAAACTTCGCACAATAAATGTTTGACTCTTATCATGGCGAAAAGCTAGTTTTTGATCATTAATAATTGGTATTGCTACCCAAATAAGGTGTGAAACTTGAATCTGGTTTTCTAGCAGCCGTAAGGATTAGAAAAGAAAATTTTGAAGCCCTAGAACATCATACTTGGTCGTTAAGATTCTGAGAAATAACTGAGTACTTACACACACGCACGCACGCTCCCACACACACATACATACACACAGTGACATTACTATTTCTTAAAATGATGTTCTTTCACTTAAGACACTACATAAAACCTTTCTAACGCATTATCACAAAAACATAAGTTTTTACGGATACAAAACTACCTCTGTGAGGAAGCAAAAGTATATCCGAGAATAGCCTAGATGGAAAAGTAGAAAAGTATTCTAGAATAGTATCCTTAGGGATAAAGGATAACAAAAATAGTCTAAAAAAATGAAACGAGCAATAGAAATTTCAAATAGTTTATCGTGATACATTAACGGAGCTCCAGGAGTAGTATTTAGAAAAGATGGCGTATGGATTCTAAATAATCCCATTTAACTGTATTTCTGTGCTGGTGCTATAGCTAAGACAGCCAAAGTAAGCTTAACGACTTGCTATTATCAGGACCTGTTAAACATTTTCTTTCCTTGATAGGGGGAAGAAGGCAATCTGTAAAGGATTTCTCTACGTAGACAAAGCTAGTGTAGGACAGTGTGGTGGTTTCACCCTGTTCTTACAGTGCACCAACATTACGTGATGCTAATCATCACGGGGACCTACCGACTGAGCTCATTTTCGCCGAGAGACAGCCAGCCGTTGGGATATCACTCTGATGTAGGTGTTTAAGCAGGAACAAAGAGATGTAAGCCGAAATATAGTGAAAAGGTGAAAATCTAACGGCATACTTTAATTACCGACCAGATGATCAGGGCAGAAATCTGGTTGATACTCAATCGAATCGAGCCGAGACTCATAATATTAAGGTGTTAAAACAGCTTCAAGGATGACAGAAAAGCGTGAAACAAATCCCGATCAGGCATCAGACTTATGAGCAAAGAGAGTCTTCTCAAAGATTTTTAGCTTAGCCACATCGATAGTTGCTATGCTAATAGCGACTTCACCGGATGAACTAGTCAAGGAGTTGTCCGCCCTGAAAGAGGCTTGCCGGCGATTCATCAGCCCGGTCAATGAGCTGCTGACTTCCACGACGGGGATTGGCAAGACTGCACGTTGCGAGCAGAAACCCCCCAGATAAGCGTCTGGGAGCGCTAACGACCTTCTCAAGAAAGAATCGCCCTTCCTCCCGCCTTTCAGATGCAGGCAATACCGGGAAGAACTGCATTTAGTCTGCTAAGATCGTCAAAATATGTTTCCGGTGCCACACATACTTTAACACCGAAAAAGTAGAGGAATCAAAATCCCTGAAAAATTTACGAGAATCGAACCCGCTTTGCCCTTAAGTCCTTCAGACTAAAAGCTAGCACGATAACCACTAAGCTATTAGGACTTCTATCAGGCCTGATCTCTTAGAGCCTTTACTTAGTAACTTTATGCGATTCCATCAATATTCTTACATTTTAGAAACAGAGACCGGAATCATGTTCTCAAAAATACTTGGACGAGTATGTTATGACCTGAATGCTTTTCAAAGATAAATAATAACCTTGTACGGCCTTGTATGTATCAAAGAATAAAGACGCTATTACGTTCTTCGTAAAATATCCTGAAGCCGCAAATAGTTTGATTCAAAACTTCTGTATTTGATAGATTTTCTCGAAAGATTTAGCTCGCGGAAAATATCTTGTATTCAAGTGATACAGTTTGATAACATCAGTTTACCGGCTAATTAAGTTATGCACGGCTAGGCATACAATTAAAAAATATTTTAGGTGACATAGAAAAAACCGAGGACAATCAGACATTGATTTCCATCCGGAAAAATCTTAGATAAACAGTAGAAGTCGGTTCATATTGGATGCATTGTCAGACCTAATTTTTTATATGCTGATTTCTCTAGGATTAATGACGTATTATTGTGCTGTGATATAATTCCAACACAAAGCCAATTTTTAGCTATAATCGTGTCAATTTTCAGAATCCTTTTTTTTCAATGACCATACACTTGCGATCACTGATGCAAGGGTTTTGCAAACCTATGATAAAATAAGATCGACGATTACAAAAAGAAATATTTAGACAAAAAGAAACGTTGCTCTAGGACTTAGATAAGTTCAACAATTTTCGATTAAACCGTTACGAATGATTACAAAATGATTTAAAAGAAGTAGCTAAGTTTTATTATCACTTTACCGCTAGTCCTACGGACATTTCCGCAGTCGCACGTCTAAAACTTTTTTACCGGTTGATAATTTTGGAATTTCTTTGGTCATGGCTAAGAGGCGCGTGGCTTCTCCAAAAGAAGCATGCATACCGACCTAAATCACAACCTTATGTTCGTTATCAGCTACCCAATAGGACAACTAACTCCGTAAGCAGGTATATTTTCCAAATATTGACCGTAGGGGTAGTTAGTAAGGAGAAGAGGTGGTTTGGTTTTGAGACCTTGACCTTATACTCGATGTCAGTGACCCAAAAACCATGAAAATAGAGACTGACTTTGTTATCAAGTGCAATTTGCAAATATTTATCTACAGAAGTAGTAAATAAGGAGTATGAGGGTGAAATTGACATAGACCTTCAATTTGTAATTTGTGACTTAAATAACCATAAAAATTACAACTGACTTTGTAAACAGCTATATTTAGCGAGTATTTAACTTAGCAATGGTGCATAAGGGGTAAAAACGGTGAAATTTTGAGATCTTGACCTTATATTTGTTAGAAGCGACTTTAAAAACCACACAAATGACAACTAACTAGTTCATCAAATTTAAATTGCGAAAATTGACCTACAGTGGCGGTGAATGAGGGGTGAAAGGGGCTGAATTTTGGGATCTTGAACTCATATTTATTATTGGCAGCCCAAAAATTCATGAAAATGACTTCTTACTCCGTTATCGGGTACGATTCAAAAATATTTGAGCTAGAAGGGTAAATAAGGATTAAAGTGGGGTAAGATTTTAAAATCTCGACCGAATATTCTTTATTAGCCACGTAAATCCTACTAAACATGACACTTGTCCTTGTTATCAGGTGCGATTGGCAAATATTTACACCAAAGATGATGAGTAAGGTGTAAAGGAGGTAAAGTTTCGAAATCTTAGCCTTAGATTCGTTATAAGTGACCTGAAAAATCCAAAAAAAAGACACCTGACTTTGTTAAAAGGTACAATTTGCAAATATTTATGCTAGGGGTGGTTATGGTTTAAGGTTTAATGGTTACAGGTAGTAAGATGTTGAAATCTCTACTAGATATTCGTTATCAGAGACCAAACAAAGCAGGAAAAGAGTACCTGACTTCATAAACAGGTACGTTTTGCAAACATTTACACAAAAACTGGTAGGTATGATGCAGAGGTGGATACAATTTTAGACACATGACCTTATATTCGTCATCAGCGATTCGATAAGACCATGAAAATAACACCTTACTTCGTTATCAGGAAGGATTGGAGAATATTCACCTTAAAGATGGTGATAAAGAGTTGGAGAGGGTTAGGTTGGGAAATCTTGACCTCATATCCGATATAAGTGACCCTAAAAACCATGAAATTGACACATGACTTTGTCAAAAGTGACATTTTCCAACTAATTACCCTAGTCATTATAAGTACGGGGTAAAAAGGTTGAGATTTTAAAATCATGACCTTGTATTCGTTATCGGGGACCGAATAACCATGAAGATGATACCTGTCTTCGGTATCAGGTATGATTTGCAAATATTTACCTACGGAGGAGGTATATAAAGTTTGGTAAGGGTCAGATTTTAATATCTAAAACTCATATTGTTCATAAGGAACTAGAAAAACCATAATATTGACACCTTACTTTGATATGAGAAATGATTTGCAAATATTTTTCCTAATGGTGGTAAATAAAGTGTTGAACCGGTGAGACTTTGAAATCTGGACCTCATACTCGTTATCAGCGATCCAGAAAACAAGTATGATGGCAACTGTCTTTGTTATTAGGTACAATTTGCAAATTCTCACTCTAAAGGTGGTAGATAAGGGATAAAATAGGTGAGATTTTGAATGTTTGACCTTATATTCGTTATAAGTGCCCCAAAAATTTATGACGATGATACCTGCCTTTGTTATTTGGTATGATTTGTAAATATTCACTCTAAAGATGGTTGATACGGGATACATTAGGTAAGATTTCTAAATGTTCGCCTAAGAATTGTTCTATCGTATGTGACCCAAAAACCTTTAAAAAGACACCTGACATCTTGAGCAGGTACAATTTGCAGATATTTACCCTAGAGGGGGTAAACAAAGGGTTAAGAAGGTAAGATGTTATATTGTCGACCTCATATTCCTAATCAGCCACCCAAACAGCATTGAAATGACACCTGCCTCCGACAGCAGGTATATTTCGCAAATATTTATCCTGTGGGGTGGGTAATAAAGTGTAGAGGGGGTTATATTATAAAAACTTAGCTTCATGTTTGTTTTGACTTACACAAAAACCATAAACAGCACTCATTAGGTCGTTATCAGGTACATCTTGCCAATATTTATCCTTAAGGTGGTGAGTATGAGGTGAAGGGGGTGTGATTATAAAATATTGACCTGACGTTCGTCATAATCGACTCAGAAAATCTAAAAATTGCACATAGATCCTTAATCGAATGCAATACGCAAGTAATAACCTACAAGGAGGTTAAATAAGAAATTAGGGGGTAAGATTTCGATCTCCCAACCGTATATTTGTTTTCAGCTCTTTAAAAAAACCATACAAAAGACACTTTACTTCTTTATCACAAATGATTTGCTGATATTTAATCCAAAGGGTAGTAATTGAGAGGTTAAAGGGCTTTAATTATGAAAGATCTTCCTTATATCCATTATTAGCTACCTGAAAAACCATTTAAATGAAATTTATCTTCGGTATTTGGTGTGATTGGCTAGTATTTACCAACAGTGTTGACAAATAAGGGGTTATGGTGTGAGATTTAGATATTTTGACCTTATATTGTTCATTAGCGTCCCAAAAAATGACGAAAACGACACCTGACTACGTCAGCAGGTACATCTGGCAAATATTTACCTTAGGGGTGATAAATAAGGGACAAGGGTAGTGTGATTTCAAAATCTTGATCTTTTATTTGTTATGAGCGACCCAAAAAACCACGGCCATGACACTCGTCCTTGGTATTAGGTAAGAGTTACATATACATACTCTGAAGGTTGTAGATAATAAGTAAAGTGGGCAATATTTGGCACTTTTAGGCTTATATTCATTATCGTTGACCCAAACAGCCATGAAGATGAATATTGACTTCATAATAAGGTAAATTCTGCAAATATTTGACCGAACCGAAGAAAGAAAAGGGTTTCTAGAGGATGGATCTCAAAATCTTGAGCCTCAACTCGTTCTTAGTGACCCAAAAATCCTTAACATTTACACCTGACATCGTAAGCAGGTCAAATTTGTAGAAATTTACTATAAGGGTAGTAAATAGCGGATAAACGACGTAAGATGTTAAATTACCGATCCAATATTCCTTACAGTCCACCTGAAAATCATTTAAATGACAACTGACTTCGTCTGCAGGTAAATTGAACGATTATTTACGTTAGGGTCAGTTAGATAAGACTAGGGGGGGTATGATCATAAAAACTTGACCTAACGTTTATTTTTAGTGACATAAAATCCATAAAAATGACACGAAACTCCGGTATCAGACGAGATTTGCTAATATTAACATACGGGGGCGGCAAAAAAAGGTAGGTGGGGGTAAAATTTGGATAACCTGGCCTATGTTTGTTATCAGGGATCCAAAAAAACCATACGAATGACAACTGACTTCGTTAAAAGAAACGATTTACAAATATGTACCCTAAGGTTGGTAAATAAAGAGTAAAAGGGGCTGGATTTTGTAATCTCGTTCTTATATTGGTTTTCAGCTACCTAAAATATCATAGACATGACACCTGTCTTCGTCACGAGGTGCGGATTTTAAATATTAACCTAACAAAGCAGTATATAAGGGTTAAAGGGGGCTCCCTTTTGATATCTTGACTTCATACTCGTTACCAACAACAGAAAAACATTAATAAAATGACATCTTGCTTCGCTGCCAGGTACGTTTTGCAAATTTCTAGAAGGGATTATATTCAGTAAATATCGTAACATTTTTAATTAATGACCACATATTCGTCATCAGAGTCCTAAAAACCATAAAAAGAAGTCATGACTTTGCTGTCAGGTACGATTTGCAAGTGTTCACCTACGGGGGTGGTATATAAAGGTTGTTGAGGGTATGATTCCGATATCGTGACCTTATATTCGTTTTTGGAACTTGTAAAACCATTAAAATGACACTTTACTTCGTTATCAGAAACTATTTCGAAATATTTTCCCTAAGGGTGGTTCATAAGGGGTAGAGAGGGTAAGATATATAATTTTTAACCTTATACTCGTTATAAGGAACCCAAAAAACCATAAAAATGATACCTCACTCTGTTATCAGGTGCAATTCGCAAAAACTTACTTTTAAGGGTGCTAAATAGGGAATTAAGGGTTAAGTTTTTGAAATTTTAGCCCTAGATAAGTAATCACCGACGTAAGAGACAGTAAAAATGACTTGTTACGTCTTTAATGGGTACGATCTGCAAATATTCTACATAAGGCTGGTAAATAAGGGGTAAATGGGTTGAAAATTTAAAATATTGACTTAAATTTTGCTCTTAGTGACCAAAAAATGCTTCAAAATGATATCTGACATCTTAAGCAGGTACAATTTGCATATTTTTACCCTGAAGGTTGTAAAGAAGAGGTAACGGAGGAAAAATGTTAATTTGTCAACCTCATATTGGCTTAAGCCACCCAAAAAAGCATTTAAATGACACCTGTCTCCGTCAGCAGGTCCATTTGGCAGATATTCACCCTATGGGTAGATAAGTGGCTCATGGGGTAAGATTTTGAGATTTCGACCACATATTCGTATCTGTTGTATCATGAAAAAAAAGAATAAAGAGAAAAAAAATGATATGTTCAGCTAAACAAAACTGTGTATGTACATGCTTCAGTAAACAAATAAATAATTTCAGGTTGTCAATCCAGTAACATCATTAAATTTTTTCACCTATATGTTCATATACGTCAAAGTCTTCGAGATTAATATGCCCTGCACATTGGCCAAGTATGCCTCCCTAGGTGGGCAGACAGGGCCAAATTTCTATGAACTTGAGTAATAAAATAACCATCGTACAACTAAAAATGGCATTTCAACCGATCAATTAGTAGGTGGGAAAATGAGACCATGTACTAGTGTTTTTTTAAATTACGATTACTTCTGCTGTAAGAGTTGTACAAGCCTCTACATTATTTATACCCTGTATGCCCCACCCCCTTCTACCTAGTGTGTCATGCGCGAGGGTAGGGCGTGCCAGTACCAGCTCGTGCTTTGACTAAGCAGCACGCGTCACGTAAGCAGTAGCAGAATACAGCTGCAGAAATCAGAGTATGAGAAAATATTATAGAATAGAATGCTTTATGAATAGGCCGTTGGGTAGAACCCTGAGTGGCCACTTACAAAATGTTTCATTTTTAGATATATTAGATATACAGTAATATATATATTACAGTACGTTTGTATAAAAAACATAGTAAGTTTATAATACGATTATAGTATTATTACATACGGAATATATATAAAGGATTTATGCTTACACTGAAAATACTTTTGAAGCTTAGTATTTAAATCTAAGTAAAAAATCATGGTGAAGAGTACAAGCATTGATGCACTACGAAAACAATATTATGTAAAAAAATATTTGTAGCGTGATGTCCTCGTAATAGCGTAGAGTGATTAAAGCGTGTTGTTGACGACTTTAGGCGTCTTTTAAACTGAATTTGTGATACCTCATTCCCGTTCCAAATCCGATTCATCACGGTTTAATAGTTTGATTTGAACGAACTTCTTGTATCTAATGTGATGTTCGTTCGAAATTTCTGAAGAAGAAAGGCCATTTATTACAGTCAATGTATTGACGACAAAAAAGTCGAAGAGAGCTTTCCTCCGTGCTTTTATGATAAAGAAAATCTCGTCTTAGCACCGCTCTGTGTGCCGCCAACTAGTTTCTAAGTAGATTCTTAAGTTGTATGCCAAGCAGTTAGGGCCTTGATGCGTCATTAGATTGTGCACTAACAGTGCAATCAGGTATTAGTGCTATCGTTGCGGGGTAAACTGACCCAATTCTAGTCGTTGTGAGGAAACATGGCTGTTGTACGAGATTGACAAACCAAATACAGGTGTTTATAAGAGTATTTAACTGCCTCATTTCTTGTTTCTTTTTTAACGTCTACACTATGATCTACTGCCGCGGCGAAATCGGAATGCAGAAGAATAAGTGCTTCAATAAGATACTTTCCTTACTCCAAAGATAGTGAATTTCGGTGATAAGGTTGTATTTGATGAGTACGAGATATCTTACCAGGTATGTGCTGAGTAGATAGGCTACGCCGCACAGTGTTCCGGATCGTCAAAATCCTTACGAAATAAAATAACTCCCGAACGGTAAGTCCGATTGACATGATTTTTTTTTTAAGTGAAAGCTTAGATTATGTAGATTTAGGGAAAACTATAGAGAATTGATAAAAAAATTATCCTAACCTCCAAATTATAGGTAAAACCCGAATTTGTTTATT
>JAPYYV010012246.1:0-10391 GCA_030522625.1 Copidosoma aretas | reverse complement strand
AATTCAATGATTATTCACGAGTTCTTTTAAAAAATATCCTATTAGTAAAATATCCTAAGATGATAATTATTAGCTAAATATTCATGTTATCCGGATGATTAGTTTAAAAAAATCGACTCGCAAATATTTTTTCAGCGTTGATAGGAATACAAAAATAAAAATTTGTTAAATTTTAACTCAATACTTTTTTTGTGTAAAATTTATTGATCTTTTTAAATACTTATCGTAAAATATCTTAAAATAACAATAAATAGCTTAAAAATACACTTTTCCGAAAAAATCGATTTTGAACAATCAATATAATAAAATAAAAAAAAAAAATATGCAACATAATCCAAATTTTCTTTTCAGCGTTGATTGAAATTAAAAAACGAAAAAAAGCCCTGTTGGATTAAAATCGGCCAAAGAATCCCTGAGATATGACTGGTTATATCCATTTTCTGCATACACCCACGCAGACTAAGCTACTAAATTTATTTAATTTTAACTAAATACGTTGTTTCGTGTTAAATTTAGTGATCATTCAGAATTTTTATCGTAAAATAAGATTTTATAACAATTAATAGCATTAAAATTATTTTTTCCAAAAAAAAAACGATTTTAAAAAATTGATAAAATAAAAATAAAAAAATAAAAAATACAGCAAATCCCAAACTTTTATTTTCAGCGGTGATAGGAATCTGAAAACAAAAAAATGAGCCCTGTTGGATGAAACTCTGTCAAGGGAATCCTGAGATACAACTGATTACACACACACACGCACACACACACACACACGCACACGCACACACACGCGCGCGTGCTCGCGCGCGTGCAGACGGACGTTTTTGCGAAAGTAATGTACATTGATTCTAATATCCACAAAACGTATTTATAACATGTTATCTCGACATGTGATTTTCCGTCCATTGCAAAGCTTCCTCTATGAGGAAGCAGAACAGGTGGCCGCTTCTACCCAGGTGGCCGAGTGTACCCCAGTCTCTTCTATGCTAGATATTCCGTGTGTTGTACAAACTATTGACTTATGATTGGAATCGTCAGGATTACAGAATTCCTCTCGTTGGAAATTCCGGATTGCGGGTTGCGGATTCTGTATCTCCGTGTGATAGCACCCTAACTTTGGAGAAAATTTATTTCACTTATTTTTGTCCACTGTGCATACGCAGAAACCAATTTCCATCTTCTGTGCATAGGTAATCGACAAAATTAAGTTTCTTAAAAGTTATACAACACAATGCCTGTGTGATGTAGCGTAGTGTAGAAGATCGCTAAGATACAGATTACGATCCCTGAAGAAAGTTGAGAGACCTGCGGTCGGCACTGACGCTATAAATTGAAAAATACTACCACAATATTATGCAAAAACCACGTGTGCTGTACCAATTACGAGCAACTTGTACACAAAGTGAACATAACGATATCAGTACAAATAGATGTGATCGATAATGATGCTTAAAGGGTTCTAAGCACTCCTAGAGCCACATACCTATATAGGTATACAAGGCAATGGATATGTATACTTACATGTATATGGAACATTAAGTTATGTCTCTCTCTATGCAATGTTATTCAAGATTCTAATTGTGGTTTGACTCAAAACAGAAATCGGTCTCAAATATCAAAGAAATAAATTATTTAACTGAAGGATACCTTTAATAACTTAGTAAACTTTTGTTTCACTGGAATACTGTAGCGTAACTTTTTATTAATGCATAAGCGTACAACATAGGCTCACAAGGTTAGAAAAGTTACATAATGAAGTCGTCAAAGTGGTTCAATAATAAGAAATTTGTTTCAGATAGAATGTCATATAATAAACGGGTATGTGCATATTTCTCCCAAAGAAAAACTCCTACTAACACCAGGGCAGTATTTCATAAAACTATCGGATCAAAGAATCTGCCTAAGGCCCGAAATTATAGACCAATTCGGATAACCGATTCAAGAGGATCTTATGATCTTTTTATTATACCTTAAAGATAACTTATTTCATCATTATATGTTCATCGTAAATTTCACTATAACTTTTGGCCTTAGACAGACTTATTTCCTCGTGATAAGGGCCAGTCTATAGCAGACAAATGATCTTACAGTACAATTGCTGAATAAATAATTCATAACAAATAACATGTAAACCAATGACACAGCGCATTTAAAAATGATTAAATAAATAAATTTTTTCTAATTATTTCTAACCAGTGATTATACCTACGAGAAAATTTGAGCAAGTGACAATAATACTTTTATTGAAAAAACGTTTGAAAGATTTCAAAATGTTTATAGGATGGTTATCAAATCTTAGAAAGTGTTTAAAATAATAGATACGGTCGTGTATTATTATCAAATAAACTTTATTCTATATCTGGAATAAATTGTATGCATCAGTTAACTATTAGAGAAGTGCAGCACAGAACGGTCCCTCAGGCGTTGCTTCGCAAGTGCCCCCGGGCCCAGGGACCGCCCTGGAGAGATTCACATTTGTGACGAAAACCACTATAATACATTTTGTTTGTTTAAATATGATGCAAATAATTATATTATTCCAATCAATTCCTTTTCATCTGTATTTAAACAAATCCATCCTGCATTAGAGAACAGTAACTAAAGCATGATTGTCGCAGAAACTATTGAATCTTAATTTCTATTGCCATTATAAAAAATTGTTATGCTTAGCATAAATATTAGCTCAAATGATGATGAATTCTAAAAAGCACTACTCAAAATTACTCAGGAAAATAGTGAGACATTCATAATACCTGAAATGTAAAAATTAAAGGTATATTTTAAAAAGTGTTAGAATCAATGAATGATTTTTCAATAGATATTGTAATAATAGTTTCTCGCAATGAGTATACAAATTTTATAAATCTAAAATTTTTAAATAAATGGATGGAGAGATAAAGATTGATATAAGTAATAATAATGCAACATATGAAGGTGTTGATAAATCTGATAATAATATTGATATTAATTTTTTAAATAAAAATCTGTGATAGTATTCGCGAAGGTCTACATCCCAATCAACTTTATTGTAAAATCACCTGATTGTAATGGTTATTTCAAATTTAAGTAAATCTGATAAGCTGGGTAATTGCCCAAGATTAAGAATTACAAAATTGTTTGAACACAATATTCCAGCTGAAATAATCACTCGTAAAAATATAGGAAATAAAGTCTTCATTCCAAGAATTACTTCAAATGCTAATCATTATTCTGTGTCATCAGTTACTTTTTAAAGAAGACAATTTGTATTGTTACCTGCTTTTGCTATGATGATAACCAAAACTAAGGGACAAAGTTTTGATGATACTAGACTATTAAAAAAAATAATTTTCTTCACATAGCCAAATATATGCTTTTCTTTCAAGATATAAGAATTTTAACGTAATTTACACTAAATAAGTTAGACAATGAATCTGAATTAAAAAATATTGTCTGAAAAGGACCTTTCATTCAGAATTTTCAAGAACAAATTGTAATAAACTTTTATTGTTTAAAATTCATAGTTCATTGTGGTTTATAGTGTAATATTATTCGAATGTAAAGGAGCAATGTATTACTTGACTTATTTAAAATAATTAAATTATATTTATAATCAAATATAACGATGGTGTATCTGAGCATGACGTTTTACAATGATGAACAATTTTCAAAATTATTACTTAATTTGGAAGAAGGAGAAATTAATACACATACGTATCCTAAAAAACGAATAACGGTTGATTTTTGCTCTAAAATAATGGTGAATTATTTAATTGCTCCAAGAGTACATACAAAATGATGGAAAAATTGTATTGATCTCATAGGGTGAATTGAAGAAACTTACGAAATCGTAAATCTTTCAAGATGCACTTTTATTATGACAGAAGCAATCGTAATTAAGAATAAAAAAATATTCCCCGAGTGTGGCTCGAACACACAACCCCCTGCTTACTGGACAGTCGCTCTGCCGATTGAGCTACCGGGTAGCTGTAAATTCCATACACTGTAGGTTAAAAATAATTTAATCCTCGCAAATATAGTATAGGAAGAGCCATAGCTTGATGTAAGGCTCAGTAAGGAACGATGGTAAATTATTTTATTGCCCCAAGAGTTCATACGAAATAGTTGAAAAATTTTATTGATTGTAAAGGGCGAATTGGAAAAACTTACAAAATCGTAAATATTTCCAAATACACTTTCATCACGACAGTGCCAATCGTAATTAAGAATGAAAAAAATTTCCCCCCAGTGTGTATGTACTCTTGGGGCCATAAAATACTTTACCATCATTACTGACTGAGTCTTAGATTTAGTTAGTGCTCTTTCCTATACTTTACTTGCTAGAATGAGATTAATTTAAATCTACATTGTATGAAATTCATAGTTCCCCAGTAGCGTTATTGGCAGAGCGACTGTCCGGTAAGCAGGAGGTTGTGTTCGAGTCACAATCGCGAACAATTTTTTTAAATTTCAATCACGATTGGCACTGTCGTAATAAAAGTGCATTTTGAAAAATTAACGATTGCGAGAGTTTCTTCAATTTGCCCTTTTAGATCAAGAACATTTTTTAATCATATTGTTTGTTTTAAAATATTGAATAATTACAATAATCATACCAAAATAATTTAATATTAACGTCACATATTAAATGCATTTGATTTTGAACAATAAAATGTTGAGTAAATTATAAGGTGAAACCAAAACTTATTATAGCATGGATAACGCAACATCTAAAGGTTTTTCCAATATTTATTGAATTTTCTGGTAGAAATGTTACAACATATTCGTGAGTGTTTACCGCCTTATAAACTAAATTTAAAAATCGGAACGATTATAATATTGATAGAAAATTTAAGTACATCGGACGGTTTGTGTAAAGGCACACGATGGCGAATCATTAGATTATTAAAATACAACGTAAAAGGTGAAATAATAACTGCAGAAAAAATTTGACAGTAAGTTTTTATGCGAAGAATAACTGTGAACCCTGGAAATACCTCTTTATTGCTTTTCAATTAATATAGAAAATAATTTTCGTTAGTACTTACATTTGCTATGTCCATCAATAAATTTCATGTTCGAAGTTACGATAATGTTGGTTAATACTTAAGAAGACCATTGTTTTCTTATTATCAAGTATATGTAGCATAATTGATACGCAAAAATAAAGTAAAATATTCATTTGAATTGAAAGAGAAAATAAATTAGATATTGAAAACGTCGTTTCGAAAGAAATTTTTTAAAAGTATATATTAATTAAAGATAGGTTATATACAACGATAACACGAAGTATATTGTGTAATCAGTAATCATCTTGTTATACTGTTCAACAACAATCAATAATTCATAATATGATCGATTGTTATTTTATATTGATATAATTTTGAGAAAACACTTATCATTTTCAATATCTGATTGATACAATTTCTTCAAAATAACTAAGTTGTACGTGATATTTAAAAAATAAATTTAATTAAAATGTTTATTTGAACATGAAAATGAAATAGTTCTTCTAAGAACAAGTTTAATTAACAGTTTGTTAATTGTTTGATGGTTTTTCTTATAACGAATTTTCGTTAACGAAATAATAATTTCACATCAATGTCGAATATTGTGCTTTTATACAAATCATTAAATACATTTTTGATTATATTTACAAAGGTAGTATTAGAGCATTTGTACTCGCATTTGTTCAAATTAAATGGTCTAATAAGGCCGAGAAATAAATTCTAGACGGATTGAAAACTTACGTTAATGGTCGATATTTAAGTCCAATGAAATCAGCTTGGCGATCGCAAGTGTTTTCAGGTTGTGGTGGAAGTCATAAAGTTGTAAATTTTGCAGAATATCTTGAAAACAACCAATATCTTATTTTTGAAGATAACAATACTGTTAATGTTATAGAAAGGTGGCAGACTCCACGCACATGTTGGTTTCGATTAAATAAATTCGATGATTTTAAAATCATTTAAGTATGTAGATATCCCAATATCCCAGAACATCAATGAGTTAACAATCAAGGAAAGAATGAAAAATGTTCTGAAAATACTGCTTTGGGGAGATTAAATATTGTATCTTCCCAAGATGGTGAATGTTTCTTATTTTTTGTTGATACTCAATCAGGTAAGGGGTGTCACATTTTTCAAAAATTTAAAAAATTACAATGTAATTACTTATGACTTATTTAGAGTCACTGCGATTGACATGGGTTTAATCGGGCATAACTCCTGAATAGCTTTTAAAGAAGCCGGTGCTGTTATGCTGCCCTTTCAATTCAAGACCGTTTTTTCTTTTCTACATGGTAACCAGATTTTGAAAAGAAAATGAAATTTGTGAATTATTTTCTTGCTGTCGCATTTTCGTCTCTTATTAACTCAATCGCGGCGAGACAATAGGTGACAGGAGTGCACACGGAATTAAAATAAAGCGGGTTACTAAGCTGTAACTACCTGTATCTTTCTGTATTTCTCTGTTATGTTTATATTAATCAAAAAAACTTTTTTTTTCGATTTTGTCTTTCGACGTACGTATATGCTTTAACAGAGAATTATCTTGAGAATAAGACACGCATTTCTCTATGTATTATTATTCTGTTTCGTTTTTGAGTGATGCTTAAATTTAATTTTTTTTGGTCGTACAGTCACCTTAGTAAGTATTTGCTAGAGGCTTATACTTTCGCACTACTAAGTTTACAATTTTCTAGTTTCGTTATCAAGCACCATTTGTTTCGATCTTTTTGTTGGTTTTTTCATTGTTATTCAAAGTAATACACACAAGAAATAATTTTTCAGTATATCATTTAAAATTCTTATTATTTTCCGTTGTTTATTCTACATCGATTGTTGTAATCGCATAGGCACTTCGATCCAAGTTAGTTGTGTACTGCGAGTCACTTGTGCATCGTTTTTCGATCGTAAATGTTATTGCAGTATGTTGAAGTAGCGCAGATTCATTCTAATACCCGCACACCTGCCTACACTTTTCGTATTCGGGTAGCCTTGTCAACGCAAATGCACTTCCATCCACGTTGGTTGTGTGCTACAAGTCACTTTTGCATCGTTTTTCTGATCGTAGATCTTTGCACTGTGTGCTGCAGTGACGCAGTATCAGTCTCCTGCCTATGAACCTATATAAATTGATTACTTGTTCATGGAACGTCATTGGCTCTACTGTGTGCTGTGGCAGTGTAGATTCAGTATACTACACTGAAAATATTTTGGCATGGCTAGCGTTCCAGCTGTGCAACAGCACGCCATAAAGCAAGAGAATTGCTGCTCCAGCTCCGCAGGCCATGTCCTGAACATACACGCAAGCTTTTATATAAAAGTACCGGAGTAGGACCGTTATTCTAATGATTTTCTGAATTACTGTTAAAAAGACTTGTATACGACTGTAACTTAGAAATTTTTTACTTATGAGTTTCACGTGTATCTTCTGAGCAGGATATTAGATTTTTTTTTTTACTTTTTAGATATAATGTTAGTATTATCATCCAAAAAAATCAAGTTGCTATATTTTCTGATCTTGGACCCTGATTCTTGCCCGTGTACTGTCGATCGATAAGAAACGTTCGGAACATAGACCCGCATTATATAGGTAGTAAAGTGCTAAACGTATTTTTTTTTATTCTAGATTTTCAAATCATTTTTTATTCATATATGTGCAACTATTAATTAAATTAAATAAAATGTAGGATGTTCCACGTCAACCGGGCCACCTAAATGGCCAAAATTTGACGCAACGTAGAAAATTTATTTTAGGCTTAAATTTTTTGTTAAAGCTCTTGAAATTCGAGTGGCAAAAAGTTAAATTTAAATTGACGGATCCAAGATGACGGCCAAATGTTTGAAAATCGATGGATTTTAATTTTAAAAAATTTTGAGTAGTACACGGTTCTATTTTCTTATATTAAAATCCGTTGATTTTTAAACATTCAGCCGCCATCTGGAATACGCTATTTTGAATTTCATTTTTTTCAACTCGCATTTCAAAAGCTCATGCTACTATTTTTATTTTTTTCAAGCTTATTCTTTTCTCTGCTAATAAATATTCTTTTGATTTTATAGAAGCCTTTTCAAATTCAATCTAATTTGGCTCCTTAAATGTTACTTCATTATCTTTTTTCTCGAATTCAGTTATTGTATTGATCTGTACTTCTTTTAATGGCACTAATCTTTCGATGATTTTTTCTATAAAATAATACACTAAAACAACTAATGGATTAGAATCTATTTAACTTATTAAAATAAAAAATATATAGAAACCTATCCGATTATTTTTAAATTCTGGGTTGCAGGAAATCACTTTAACTTCAAACGTTCGATTACTTGAGTTATTAAGTGCCAAATTATTAATGCTATTATAAGGCGTGCTTGTACTATTATTATAATTATCTGCCACTGGCTCGATACTATTTGAGTCATTGCCTGAACGATGACCATCCGTCAATATTTGTTCTATAAAGATTGGAACATGTAAATCAACAGTAGCAGTACAATCATAATTTTCTGTACAGTTTTCAGTTATGACAGATAAATTTATTTGGTTTTCAGATGATTTCACTATTTTATCTCTAACTTTGAAGTCATTCTCTAAATCACGTGACTCAGCGTACAATCCATGATGCAAATGAATGAATTGTAAAATACTTTTACAACCCTATAAGACTATTTTTAAATTCCAAGTTAAAACAAGGATAATCTGTTCATATTATATAAGCGTTTGAATCATTACAATCATACCTTTGTGCACTCCTTAATAAACAATGCGTGTCTGTTACTAACGTCGCACATAAGAATTTAACAGACACATTCAAATCGTTGGTAATAGTTTGTTCTATATTTCTTATTGATATATCTGTCGCGTAAACACTCATTTCTTTCAGTCTGACTTCCAGTTGTAAGAGACGTATTTGTTTCCAATTTTTTATTATTAGATTGTACAATACTTGTATAATAGAAGTCACTCCCTGAAGAGAAACAATTTAGCAATAAATGAATAATACAATTCATGACAATCCCAAAAGTGGCATTACAATAAAAAATTTGTATCAGATGACGTGATTCATTTATACAATTGTTAAAATCATGGTACTACTATTTGCTAAATACATGATACAGGTGCAGATACTGCACTTATTAATATTTAACGCAAATAGATTTACTGCAAAAAGTGTGATAGTTTACAAGATGATCCAACAAATAAAATTTTCCTAAAAATAAAATCATCAAAACAAATAAATAATTGATAGTAAAGTCATAATTTAAAAAATGTGAAAAAAAATTATGCTGGGACTTATACGCTAAAATAAGATACTCTGCATGTATAAATTGATGAAAGTGTTATAAAATTATCATAACGTTAAATAAGATATACTTACTAGAATAATCTTTGTGTAGACTAATCCACTAATCATATAATCCCTGTATCTTCGATATTACAAGTCGGTGAACCAACTGCTTTAGTTTTCGTGAATTCCTCCAACATATGGAAATACCAATCATGTTAAAATATTGATTAAAAATCACATCGGATGATTTTGTCTTTGAGTTTTTCATGGTTGAAAAACGGTTTTTTTCTTTTTTTTTTTTGTTTAAAATTTTATACTTTACAACATCAGGATCAAAAGAAACTAGTCCACATTCTTTGAAACCACTTATAATAGTATATTTTTTCTCAGAGATCTGGTCAATATAATGTATGTTTGTCACATATTTAAAGAAAGTTTCCGTCGTCATCCAACCGGAGTCTGACTTTTCTATACCCCAGTCACTGGGGCAGTTCTCAAGGCCCTTGTTTGGAATATTATTCTTATATTTAAACATCAATATTAGATGAGCACATATACCAAAAGTAGTGCACGTGAAAGGTACTGTAAGATTTTCTCTTTCAGCAGCATCAACAATAGCGTACACAATTTTTGCTCCTTTTTTTGTCATTACTTTTTCTGAATGTGGGTAAAGTTCCAGAGATGTCTCATCACAATTAAACTCTCTGGATGCATCGATGTTTGACAGGTCTTCTTTTAAAATATGTGTCCACGCTTTTAAACAGATTTAAAGGTTTTTTTTATTTATATTGGCACTCTCAGTTGATAAATTTTGAGCCACTCCTAATGATAAACTAGAATTATTTTGATCAGGCTTATTTGATAACTTGACATACTTTTAAATACTATCTCTTACTTCGTTTCTATGACTGAAAACCCTCTTACTGCTCTGTAAACAATCCAATTTACAATATTTATTTCCTCTTCTGCACTTAAAACTGTAGATCGCTAGCGCGCTACACTGACGAGTCCCAGCTAGCGTATCGAGGACGAAACGAATCCCATCCTTTTTCTCATATCTTCCAAATTTTTCCTTCCCTACACTTCGCGCTCGTTATTAATGGAGGCACCAAGTATGAAT
>JAPYYV010012245.1:0-18101 GCA_030522625.1 Copidosoma aretas | reverse complement strand
CACTGATTTTACTTTATTATTCATATAATAAAATCGGAAGGCGCTGATCTACATCTGAATTTATTAGTACGAGTCTTGGATCAGAGAGGGACTCTCCGGAAGAATTATTAAAAAATGCAGGAATGAGATTAATCAGAACCTACAGCGTGTGGAGGTCACGGCCCCTGATAGCTCAGTTGGTGAGAGCATCTGTCCGGTGTACAGAGGGTCGTGTATTCAAGCCACACTCGGGGAAGATTTTTTTCATTCTTGCTTTCATTCTTCCAAAAAATCGTTATTAATTTGTAAGTTAAAATATAGTTTTAAAATATTTGATGAGGCTGACGCACAGTCAGCGATTCTTACGAAAAAACATACAGAGAAAATTAATATACACTATGCATACAATTTTCCAGCTTGCCTGCAATGGATCTCTGATTTGCTTTATTATTCATATAAAATATCTTTAATTTATGAAATCTTTTTAAAATAGTTATAACTACCATATATTACAAATTTTTTATTATTTTTTTTTAATCTATCATTATTATTACTTTTGTTTCTAGAAATCTTTGAATTTTTTAATAATGTTTAATATAGATATCCTTTTTCTCAGTATCTACGTACTTTGCAAGAGATTAGTATAAATAAATACACTTTTATGTAAATCTTTATTTTTAATCTCTGTCATAAGGTTCGTTGAATCATATGATGTTTGTTATATTTCTATGATTGATATTTCGCAATTTATGTTTTTTGATAGTTATTAGTATCACGGCTGAATAAATAAATGCTTACATTACATTTAAAATTTATGTTACGGTGACAATCTTTCTTAGAATCATCTATCTGTTGCTTACTTTACATTTTTTTTTTTAATATCATTAAGTTTAATTGTTTAAGGTCAGTATAAATTTTACAAGTTCTGATAAATTTATGTAAACTAGTGAGACTTCGACTCTCTGCGGGCGCATCAACCGCTCGATCTTTTACGGCTACTCTGACATTATTTAAAATATTTATTGATAGCATCTTTTTATTGATAAAATGATTTGAATTTTTTTAAAAATTTCTTTTTTTTAATGCCTCTTACTAATGGACGGACAACAAAGACACGCTTCTATGGGAACTTCTAGAAAAATAATTATAACCTACTCTTCCAAAAAACCAAATTGTTTCCAACAACAAATAGTTATAACTTTAATCTTTTTTTGCCACTCTGGTTATTGGATTTAAGCATATTGGGTTATTCAGTTAAAAAAAAATTCATATATTTGCTTTTCTATAAAATAATTTTAAATTATTAAATTATTAAATAAATTATTTATTAATAAACATTGACATTAGGCTAGTTTATTTGGTTGTTTGGTTCTCAGTTCTTGGTTTATTTCATTTAATTTTATATTTTGCTTGAGTTTACGTGTCTCCCCTTCAGTATCTTTTTTCTCAGCGGTATTACTGACGGCCACGTTTTTTATGTTCTGCCGCAGTACAGCATAATTAATTATTTTTGGACGTGGTAGTAGAACATTCTATTTAAACATATGTTTTTTTTTGGACAAATGTGGAGCTTCCTTGCCCTAAAATCTAATTGGTCTTCTCAGTTGTCAAAAGCATGTGGTATCCAGCAAACCTTGTTTATCTACATCATGATCGAAAGTAATACACCTATACAGTAAGTATAATACACAGACTTATAGTGCTAATCATATTTTGTACGAAAAAACATTGTTTGCAATTGGATGATCTTAGCAAATTCCAGCTCAGATATTGTTTGCTAGACAAGAGCACAATTATGGCTTGCACACACTCTGGTTTTCTTTTAACCATTTCAGCGGTCGGCCGGTCAATCGGTTCACTTCGTTAGGTACGTAAATCAATATTCGAGCTATATACAGATACGATTACTTCAGGAATTAGACCAACGGACCGACCGACCTATCGCAAAAAAAGCGTAACCCATCAGTCGGTTGCTTTGTCCGATTCCTGTAATAGTGTGTTTATATATATTAAATATAGATAATTCTTCTTGAGAGTTTTTTTTTGTTTCTTATCGCCCTAAGGCTTATCTATAGCTCTTTAATCTTAAAGGGTTTTAGTAAGATTGGTTTGTCTGTGATCGGAATAATTCGTCTATCTTCGGCAGAGTTTGGCGAGAGAGTATCTTCCGGTAGACTTCGGCCATCTTCGGAGGATCTATAAATATAAGCGACGCACAGTAGGACAATATGGACAAAATTCTTCGTCCGCCTCATTTTTTAATCGACTTACATGAAATTTTGAGGAAGTATATAAAGTTGTTTATACTTTTATGTCTTACTGCCACTTTTTCAAAATTCAAAATGGCGGATCGACATAATCTGACATTTAGAGGAAAAAAAAATTGACGATTCATTCATCTGCAACGAAGAATCCTTAAACCATTTGACTTCGTTGCTCTTACAAAATTCATTTTAAATAAAAAAAACAGGATTATAAGTTGGTTATAAATTTTGTTTAACTATGAATCGATAATAAGTATGTATTATTTTTTACGTTTTTACTGCCTTTCTATTAAGATATTATAAAAATCTAAAAAAATTTGGTTATGTTACTAATTTAAACGTTTATAATGTTTCTACATTTTGATTTGATTTTCTCCTTCAAAACCTAGGAGAAAATTGTTTGTTTGTTTCATCAAGATTTTCTTTCAAAATACTTTTTTTTGTTTTTGTTTTTGAGGTAATTGTATTATCAAATTTATGAATGACAAAAAAACTTGAACAAATACTTGCATAATATTTACCTGACTTTCATCTAAATTGTGCTTCATGGACAGCTGACCATCGTACAGTTTAAATTAGTTATTCACAGATACAACTTATGCGATAATCAAGAGGGAGTTATGTTAATATTTGGTTAGGATTATATGTAAATAGCAAGTCGACAACTTTAGGTTTTGAAATACATATCTATGCAAGACGTTAGTTTAGTGATAAATGGATGGTGTTTTGAAAGGCACTTAATAGCATCCCTTCTAATGAATGTCAGCTGATAAGTCATCGTAGATGTCATTTGATATGTCAGCTGATATGTCATGCTAAGATGTCAAGTATAATTTAACGAGAAATTTTAATCATGGTAAAAACCGTTGAAGTATGCAATCTACAGCTCTTAAGTGCCCCAATGTGAGTGTACCATTCGCATGGTACATCGAATAACGGCCCTTTTGAAGATATATAGTGTGGTTTTTTATTTTCACAAATTTAAAAAAAATTTCCAGATGACATTTAAGATGATATGTCAGGTGATATGTCAGGTGATATGTCGAATGGAATTTTTTTCTAATGTCAAATAATAAAAATAAATACTATAAAGCTTCTACAGGTACGTTTTTTGATGTACCATGTGGATGGTACAATCACACTGGTACATTAGACAGCTGTAAATTGCTCATTTTAATAAATTTCCATCAATTGGAATTATTTCCGTTATGTTATACCTGACGATTTCGCATAACATTTCAGCTGACATATCAAATGACATATTAGACGTTATAATATCAGCTGACATTTATTAGAAGGGATGCCATTGAGGTCCTTTCACAACACTATCTATTCATCACTAAACCTACGTCTTGCATAGATATGTATTTTGAAACCTAAAGTTATTGACTTGCTATTTACGCGTAATCCTAACCAAATAATAACATAACTCCCTCTTGAACATCGCATAAGTTGTATCTGTTAATAACTAATTTAAACTGTACGATGGTCAGCTGTCCATGAGGCACAATTTAGATGAACGTCAGGTAAATATTATGCAAGTATTTGTTCGAGTTTTCTTGGCATTCATAAATTTTGTATTACAATTACTTAAAAAAAAAATAATAAAAAGTATTTCGAAAGAAAAGCTCGATGAAACTAACAAACAATGTTCTCCTAGGTTTCGAAGGAGGAAATCAAATCAGAATGTAGAAACATAATAAACGATGAAATTAGTAACATAACCAATTTTTTTTTAGATTTTTATCATATTTCAATAGAAAGGCAGTAAAAAGTTAAAAATAATACATACTTACTATCGATGTATAATTAAACATAGTTTATAACCAACTCATAAGCCTGTTTTTTTGATCTCAAAAAGTATTGTGTAAGAGCAATAAAGTCAAATGGTTTAAGGGTTTTTTGTTGCAGATAAATGAATCGTATGATAAGTAAATTTTTTTTTTCCTTTAAATGTCAGATTATGTGGTTCGTCATCTTACTTTCTGATAATGTAATATTTTATTTCGTAGGTTCGGGTTTCATGTGATACATATTTCTCTTTCTCTTTCGAATGCTTTTGGCCTAGCCAGGTAAGGAAAGCAAATTCCCTTCCTGGTCGGCAGCAAAATGACACCAAAAATATAATTTCGATGCCTTAAGTTATATCCCCATGATTATTAGATCACCATATATGATTTTTCATGTGAAATTTTGTAAGTTACCTTCGCAAACAGAGACCTGTTATACCCCCCATTGAGTATTTCTGTGCTTCAGATAAATTATAATTTTATTCTCCGCTATCTCGGATAAGCCATTTCGAATTCTACAAATCTAATAACAGATTCGTTATCAGCGACATCAAATACACCCGATAACTGATTATTATACCTTGATTGAAATTTTCTTAATTTTTTGGCCGTCATCTTGGATCTGCCATTTTAAATTCTACGAATCTGATAACAGATTTGTTATCAGCGACATCAAATTCCTCTGATAACTGAATTTCAGACGTCAATCGTTTATTTTTTTTTTCGCCTGCCATCTTGGGTCCGCCAGTTTGAATTCTAAAATGTGGCAGTAAGTCTTGTAAGTATAAACAACTTTATATACTTCCTTAAAATTTGAAGTGAATGGATTAAAAAATGAGGTGGAGGCAGAATTTTGCCCATTTTGTCCCACACTGCGACGGTTCAAAAATGTATACTGTTAGGTAAATAAGGGATAACTTCACGAAAAGGGGAAAGCATGGTGAAGGGATTATAGTAAACATGCGGGGGGGGGGGGGGGCTTTGGGCCTAATAACAAAATTTTGTTAGTGTGTGCAGCAAATTAATCCATAGAACTCAGATCCTAAGTCCATTTCAGCTGCTCCTGCTCTGTTGATAGATAACCTTCAGCCATGCCCGAGTATGTAATATATATATATATATACGTATATTTACGTCTGATTACAAAAAATATTCTTTCTCTCTCTCTCTCTCTCTCTACTGCTCCTTATACTGTGAGCTGGCTTCGGCATGGTGAGAAGGCAAGAGCTGACCGCTACCGCTCCTCTCCTTCTCCGTCATCTTGTTTGCAAAATCACATCAGCAGTATCTTGACCAGTTTTCTTGAAATTTTTCACTTATGCCAATTGAACTAATGGTAATTTCCGATGTAATTTTTCGCACTCGTTGATTAGTACCAACTGTATCTTGTTACGGCCTCCCGTTTTTGAGTTATCGGCATTTTTCGAAAAAAAATTGCAAATAAACGTTATCTTTGCAAAAAGCTTAATATTTACAGCTCTTTCATTTTTTCTATTATTAGCGGAGTCGATAATATTATACATCAAAAATTCAGCCTAAGTTTTTTTTGGGCGATTCCAGACCTTTGTTTATCAGACTAGTCAGATATATTCAAAAGTTTGTTAATATTTGTTTCTGAAGATGACTAATTTTCAGAATAATCTAAATAACTCAATCCATAGAAATATGTTAGTTTTAGTCCTAATCATTGACATTTTAAAATCTGTTTGATTTAAGATATTCAATATATTCATAGAATCTCTCTTATTTTTAGTTTATTACACCACTTCCTTTTAGCAGCAGTTTTTATTTGTTAATAAATTCATCGTCATTAATTAATGTAATTTTGAATCATACGCTGTGAATATCACAGTTTTTGATACAAATAATTATTTCGTAATAGTTAAGGGTTTTCGCAATCCATTACTACTGCAGGATTATCAGTGGTTGTTTGGTAAATATATTTTTCTCTCAATTTGTTCTCCGAGCCTGCAGAACAAATTTATTAGTTCGATAACAGCGATGTAACCAGACTGCAAGACACGACCCTATAAATCTGTCTAAAGCGATTCAACTAATCTGCGATGAGTCACTTTATTAGTCTGCTATGAGCCACTTTACTTGGGCAAGGGTATATTCCTACACGGGACAACTCTACACAAGCACTCTACACGTAATATCACTATAACTATATATAGTGACTCCATATGGTGTAGAGCGCTTGTGTAGAGTTGTCCCGTGTAGGACTGGACCCTGACTGGATTACTTGACTGCAATACGTGACTCTGGCAATTTACTACAAGTCATGAACACAGTTATTTGGTGTAAAAGTTAAAAAAAAATTTCGTATCACTTTCAATTTTGAACCATGAACTTGAAAGATATTAAAGATGTTAGTGAAAATTGACAAAAATTGTTAAACAGTTTTGTTTGGAAGATGACGCAATTGATTACATTAACAAATGATTATGTTTTTTTTCTGATTGGAAACCATTCGATTCACGGAAGGTACAACTTAATCTTTTATCTAAAGTGCCTTGTACTAAAAAGCATTTCAATATCATGTTCATCGCCACATAGTTGCGATATCAATGCTCTTGGGCATCGGGTAGCACCATAATATGATACTTAGGATATATGTATATTAGTGAGGCTCCGCCCACCCTGCGCATTCCACGCCAACACCTAAACGCACAACTTATGAAATTAAATTATCAAATCCATAAACTTTTTTAATTTTCTTTCAATATTTTATTTAGAACAATAAAATTTTTAATCTATTAAAAAACAAATTATTCTTCCTGATAAAATAGTTATGCATTTGGTATGATTTTTCTACCTTTCTTCATTTAAAAATTTTTTTGATTACTTAAACTTATAGCTCAACGACTTAGATTCCAAGCAAATCAATAGAAAAGTGATTTATCCTCTTCTGCGCATGTGCAGATGCCAGTGAGCAACTGTGCATTTATTAATATTCTGTATATCTTTTCTTTTAATTGCTTATATTTATTTACTTTGTTGTACAGTGTTATTAACTCTCATATGCTAGAGAAAAACATGGCCAAGTTATAGAATTTTCTCGGAAATGAACATAGTACTATCAAGTGAATCCACATCAAATAAAAGTAATGATTGGAATATGTGTTTAGAAGATGTCTTTTTCTTTTTACTAATTTTTGCAATCTTGAAAGTTGTTGATTCATCAATAGTAGCATCTAATAAAATTTCCTTCATCCACCGTGCCAGTTGTCGTTGCAACACTTGTTTTTTTCCACACATATATTTATGAGCATACAAAGAACTTTTGTCGATGGCATCATCAAAAACTGTTTTTGTCTACATATTATTTTATACAGAATATAAATGAAAAAGAGTCCAGCAGTCAGCACTGTAAAAATCTCTTGTCTACACTGATTAATGTCTTTTTCTAGTTTTGAGAGTTATCCACTTTGGTATAAAAGTAAAAAGGTACGGTATATATATTGTCCCGTTTCCCTTGTCATTTCAACAGACAATTGGTTAGCCTGCTTAGTATATATGTATATGTCTATGACCTTATGAGTACGTTTTTTGTGTGGTCGGTCAGTTGATCGGCAAGCATGGCAATGTACTTTGCAAAGGTGCACTACTCCTACTCTTCTTTGGTTGAGTACACCTAGTATGGGGAGGACACCTGCAGTCAACGTGTACTTGCTTAATGTATATACATTCAATATTTACTATTCTCATGAGTGTGCTGAGCCAGCAATGCTGAATACTGAAAAAATTTGACACTCTTTGCTTAAAATTATTGTTTAGATGTGTATCAAGTGTTTTCCGTAAGTATCGTTATCACTTCGCTCGCATTTCAATTAATAACATTATTATTATCAACGAAAGACCTAATTCCAGTTTACCTAGAGCACTGACTTTTCTCGCGTTTCAATTAATAATATCATTATTAATAACGAACAAACTAATACCAGGTGACCTGGATCGCTGACTTTTCTTTCTTTTTATTGAGTAACATTATTATTGATAACGAAACAACTAATGTGAGGTGAGATTGGACCTACCGACTGATCGACCGACCATAGAAAAAACGTACCCTATGCTGCTCTTATCTGACCACTATAACTACTCAATATACTAATAAAGCTTGCGCCAGCAAGTTTTTAAAAATTCATTTGCTCAAGTGTAATGAATTTCTCGTTGAAAAGAAGAAGAAATGATTATATACTGATTGTTTGGCGCTTTGTCCTTATCAAGATATATTTTTATTTATTATTTTTATTCTACAGTCCAGAATTCAAACTACGTTTTAATGTTATAAAGGTGGATTTAATTGATTTACCTTAAGCTTATAAAAATATTTATGAATACATTTTTAATTCCATTGATAGAGTTGAATAAGATCTGATTGCAACATCTTGCTTTAGGACAACCATCATTGCTGTCAGCTTTCCTTTTCCACGTTCCATAGTCTTACATTTCTCGTAAATTTGACTTTGGATCTATTCACTAACTTTTATAAGGCCGCTGCTTGTAATTGACGCAAGCAAACGCACTTATTGAGCATAGGCCTAATGAAAAGGCGTAGCGCGATAGTTGAAAACGACGAAGCCATATACTAAGTGTGACTTTAATAACTCAAAGTTGACACAAATACAATGCTGTATTAATTAATTCTTATTCTAGCAAGGCCATTTGTCATCTTAAAATTACCCTAAATTTATCTTTTTATCCTTTTATTTTTTTACGCGACACTTTTCCATCATGAACGTTCATAACCACAAGTCAAGTTGTGTAGCCCGATCGACTCAGGTTTAGTATCTTGCCGCAGTAGTATTTTTATTTTGAGGGAAGGGTGTTTCAGAAAGTTGTTAAATAACTCCTTTTTTTATTGTAGGGGCGTGTAAATGTAATATTTTTGCATAATTAGTTTGTTAATTTTTGAACTCAAAGTTTAAGTTTAGCTAATTTCTCATGATAGGATACCTAGATATTTTTTATTCTTTAGGTGTTTTCACAAATTACAAAAAAGTTAATTATTTATAATTTATAGTTGTTCACTGTCATCAGTTATGTTGAATGTACTCTATAGGATGTATTTTTTTTTGAGCGAGTGAAGCATGCGCGCAACAATTTTTTTCGAAAAACAGTTGGTAGTAATGCCGTTTCGTACTACATAGGAACTGTTTCTTTTCTAAGAGATCTAATAATGCGCATAAGAACTGTTTATACTGCATTGAAGTTTTATTGTAGAAAATCCTCAGCTGATTCCAAAATGAAAACCTAAGTTTATATATCGAGGTCGGAGGCGCTTTCGCAACTAAAAAGACCCCTTTTTTGAACTTATTAAAGATATATATAATTTTTATAAAGTCTAATAATGTTTAGAATTCATATAATATTTGTTTAGTTTTATTATATTTTTTACTTCAATTTCTTAATAACTTACCTTAATGTCCGTTGATTCTTATTACAGAAATGTATAATAAAATTTTTTACTGGTTATAGGAATGGAAATGGAATTTCAGAGAGATCAAGAGTTAATAGGTTATACACAACAAGAAAATTTGTTTGGTCGGAACTTTTACTTATATTTCTTCTTAAGGAGGTTCGGAAGTATCATTCAGCGAGGCGAGGAACAAGGATTCCCCCCCAGCCCGCGCAGCTCGGCCCCCTTTACCGCGCACCCTCTCTTGCACCCTACAAACTCAATATTTTGCTTACATTTAGCGTTGGCATTGTTTAAAATGCACTATAACATGACATACTATTTTACTCACTGAATCTTGAAACAATACTTCATACGTATGTATGGTTTTTTTATATATCTTTGTATTTTCCAATAATATTTGCCCATGTAAACGACAAATCGTTACGTTCCATAAGAGCCTATGTTATCACACTCATTTTTATTTGTATCATTCTTTTCAAAACGACCTATAACAAATATTTCAAAAATTCACATAAGTTCTACGTATTCCAGACTATTAAAAAAATCAATATCCTTGTGATCTCTGCATTTTATTATTACTCCCTAACCTCCTTAATGTATCATACTGTTAAAAATATACTCCATTTAGTGGGTGGGGGGAGCTAGAACCTTATAACTATATCATATAGAAAGACATTAATCAAAACTGTAAAAACTAAAATATATAGAAAGTGTGACTAAATAGTTTGTATCTAAGAAAGTAATATTGTTGTCAAAATTTACGAAGAAACCAAAAGTCATGTTTGTTGGGAGCTAGGGGGGGGGGGGGGGGGGGGGGGGGGGGGGGTTGGTGGGGGTGGGGGGGGGTGAGGGGGGGGGGGGGGGGAGCGAGAAGGAGTTGACCCAATTTTTTTTCTTTAATTTTACTTTAAAATTAAAGGGAATTTACTTTATTTAGGGGTTTAACTTTGTGGGAGCTAGGGGGGAGCGATAAGATGAAATTTATTCACAAGTCCGATTGTTTTTAGTATGTTTATTATAGCTTCCATAGTTCTTCTATAAGTACTTAATGTGAGTGGTAATTTTTTTAAAACAAGAGCGAGTGAGTTAATCCAAAAAAATGGTTTGTATGCGTTTAATATAAATGCACTCGGTAATATATGCTAAGTTAAATTCAAATATTTGTTGTTCGAAATCACAATATAACACGTCTGTGTATATGTCTGAAGTACCAGCCCAAGCAATCGTTTTTTCACTGTTCGGTTAATTATAAAATTGACAGTTTTTTTTTTTTTATTTTCAAAATAGCATTAAAAAAACAATCAGAATGTTCATAAATAGAAAAAAATTATTCATGTTATATGAGAGAATGTAAAAAGATAGAAAAACAGTCTTAATGTACAAAATGTGACAGTTCTTTGAATATAAATTATCACCTACAACATTGTGGTAATGGTTACTTAAGAGCAGAAAACTTGTAAAGGCATCTTAAATTTTGTAATAAAAATAAAAAACTATAATTAATTTAAACATAATAATAACGTGTGTTATTTTTATTGCATTCTATACTTGAATATTGATAACTCATTTTCACAGGAGCTAATTCCTAATTTTATCAAGTATGAAAAAGAACAAATTGAATAGATTATAACGTTTTACGATCTTTGAGCAAACATTTTCTCTCTACCCTCAATTCCTATAAAAATTGTATTGAATAAATAAAAAGAGATGATAAGGAGCGGATGCGTTGGGTAGGGGATGAATAGAAACAATTTTTAATGCTTTTGCTCTCCCTGAAACCAAATAACTTTATAATATAGGAAGATATTTATGTAAATTATATGAGATCTTATAGTTACTTTTTTCAATAACTTATTTGAATTGGACTAAACTTTATCCTTTACCTTAAACTCTAAAACCTATAATTTATAGAAAGTGTGACTGAATAGTTTTTACCTAAGAATGTAATAGTGTAGACAAAATTTACGAAGAAACAAAAAATAAGTTTAGAGGGGAGCTGGGGGGAAGTGAGGGGGTGTTTGACGGGGAGCTGGGAAGATCGGTGGGAAGCGTGGCGGAGTGAGGGGGATTGGGTGGAGCTAACCCAAATTTTTTGGGGTAAAATTTCACGGTAAAAACGAACGAAATTCACCTTTATATTGAGGGGGTGAGCTGGATGGAGCGGGAGGGGAGCAATGGGGGAGCTAGCATTCGCCCTAAAACTATACAACTATATAATGTGTGAATAACAAATTCTACAAAGTTGTTGGAGATAACAACCATAACATAAGTGGATGAGCAGTGCCTTCAATAGGGTTCTTGCGTAAAATTTTTTTTTCAAATTAATTGGGTACATCAGGTAGGCTATCAAAAAATATGTGACACGTATTTTTTCTTTTTTTATATAAATGAAAACTGACAAAGATGTACCGTATGAAAGTTACGCGTGACGTCATACCTCTAGTCGACTAAGCATTGGATTTTATACAGGTATGACGTCATGCAGTCCCCTCTCCTGAAATTTGATACGCTCTATCTTTGGAAATTTTCTTTCATATAAAAAAAGAAAAAATACGTGTCCAATATTTTTCGATAAGCTACCTGACGGACCAAATGGAATTTTTCTTGCAAGGACCCTATTGCAGAAAACTGATACAAGCTATGTATTACCGCAATAATCGACTAAAAATTTTACAAGTGCTAAAAGAAAAACAAAAGCAGAAGAATCGCATAAATATTCATTCAAATTTTGTTCAGTGAAAACACAATTCCGATTTCGAAAAATTTTGTTGATGAAGACACAAAAAAAGTACTGGCAAACAATTGTAAACCTGTGGAAGAAATAATGATGCAAAATGAATCACACTACCTTTTAAATAATAAAAAGCGTAAAGAAAACAAATTTGATGATTGTTTCTGTAACAGTAAAAAGATAAAGTCAAACGAAACATATGAATCAAGTAAACGTTCGATAGATGTTGACATTGAAATAAAAAAACATAAGTAACAGAAATAAAAGATACTATGAAGTTGATAAGACTAAGGTTTTAAAAAGCATAAAATGTATAAGTCACGCAATAAACAACAATTTTCGAAAAGTATTATCAATGTCACTGCCACGAAATATTGTCTATAAGAAAAATATATTACGATATAAATAGAACGAAATTATTAGAAAAAATTAAAACCTACCAAACCAAAACAATAGTTAAAAAGTACGTAAATAAAAAAAATTACTACAGCTTTACTTCAAGACAATAGAAAATATGTGAAAAACATCATGTCTAACTTAAAATGTTCTTCCTCTTTCGATTCTTGTGTGGAAGCATAAAGTATAGTATCAACTGAAATTTGTTAAAAACAACTATATGACGCAATTACAAAGATGTTGAATGATCTGAAAAAAAGTTGATGCATCTCTGACTCGTTTAGGTGATAGATCGATTAAAGAAAAGAAACAATGTGCATTGATAGCTTTATTTGGTATACCTAAACATACTTTTTCTTCGGAACAATACTTCTATAATTCTGCTTACGATTTGAAAAATTGTTAGTTTGGTACATTTATTATGAATAAGAGGGGTCAATCCACGAATATATTACCAACTATTGAAGAAAACAAAATAAAAACGTGGTTATGTGGTAATCATTACAAGACGGTCGATGTTGATGATTTAAAGGAAATGCCTTCAATGTTTTTAGAAATTCTAAAATATTGGTCATCCTCCTGTTTGCTATGATGAACAACTTTTTGGTACTTAAAAATTCCTAAAGTCACAAGTTTTATTATCACATTATCCTCATTTACGAACGACTAAAAGGTAAATTTATGAAACAAGACGTTTACATAATTAAATTTTTAACATACATGTAGCTTATTATAATGCGGATATTGAATTCTTGAAAACAGTTGTGCAACAATCTAAACATTTGGGTTTTCCCATTATAATCCATAAGAATGTTACAGAAGTAAGCTTAAATGAGTCAGAACTCAAAAAATTGACATTGGTATTAAAAAGTACACGACGATTGTTACAGATCCACCATCTATCCCCTGTACATCATATAAACGATTTTTTTTTTTGGAATGTTCAATCTTTTGATGATATTTCTCTCAATGTTGTGTTCTAATTACTAAGCATGAAATGCACTATTCTATAACAAGTAAAAGAACCACACGGAGCTCCATCTCGTGCTGAAAGCTTTATTTGTAGAATTTGCTGCAAAAAACTAAAAAATAATGTTATGTCATTAATTTGCTATTATATAATCTTTTTGTGAAAGAAGTTCCCAAAAAAATACAAAGTTTAAACATGTTAGAAAAAATTGTAATACAACGAGCAAAAGCTTTACGAATCATCAAAAAAAATGGAGAGTGTCATGAACAAGAAAGTTCTCTTAACTTACCTCATTACGTTAAGCTCGAAAAATTTGTTTGCTCATAATTCCATCTACCATTACCCATAGAAAAGACTTTAGGAAAAATATACTTTGATACCGACCCTATTAATTGTGAGCATGCATTTATTCATTCTACTATGAACTTACCCAACAATTAAAAAAAAAAATTGGGCCAGATTATGCTGGTGGTAAAAAAAGCAGCCAAAGCTGTAAGCCGGCTCAAAATAAATAATCCTATTTATACAAATATTAATGTTCCGTCTACTCCTGATAGACTATTAGATAATATAAGTTTGCAAGTATAGTACACCTACCAAAATCCAGTGGAGGATGGTCAAAATTTTGATGCAAAAATTCAACCACTGTTTACTCAAAAGCCTTCGTCTGATCCATACTATGGATACTATGCAATATATCCTTTACATTGTAAAGTATAACATAAATCTGACGCTACTTTATATCGAATGTTGCAGGTTCATGAACTGCGTTAGATAATCGGGCTACGGATTCAGACTTAAAATGCTTTCCAGATATATACATACGGACAGTGGGATCAGTATGCTAAAAGAAGTCTCAAACTGAGAAATTTTGATTACATCAAAAGTTGACTAGCATCCAAACACACAGAGTTTAGATTAAACCATCAGTATATTTTTCATTCACTGTTTAATAATACCATGAGACAAATAAATGCAGTAATATTTCATAGTCTTAACATTGTCGATTCACGTTATAATTACATCGTGAAATTTTTTTAGATAATGTCGAATGACAAAAAATTCGATGCTAATCTTGACTTAATATTTTATTGTTTACCTGGTACTGAAGCGTATTAGAAGAAAGTGTGTAATGTTTTGCATTAAATGATGCGTGAGTGTGATTCTGCCACTTTTTTGTAACTTTAAGTCCTGGAGAGTGGATGTGGTTGCCATTGGCGGAATACATAAAAGAAGTGAATAGTTGAAAGGATAATTGTTTAATCAGCCAATACTTAGTAGCTGATCCAGTGTTAACAGCACGATATTTTGAGGATCAGTTCAAAGCTGTTCTTGCTTACATAACATCACCGTTGAATCCTATTAGTAAAGTAAATCACTATAATTGTGTTCGTTAATATCAAGGTAGAGGTTGATCTCACCATCACCATTGGTTTTCGATTAAAGATGCTCCAATTTATGATAAAAATTCTAATGAAGTACAAAAATTTATTGTTAAATACATTACATGTCATAAGTCTGATAAAATTATTTTTCTAGAATGGAACCGGCGCGGGCGTATCAACAACATAAACATAAATATTACTGCATGCACAAGAAAAAAACAAATAACTGCGTTTAACCCTGCTTGTTGGTTTGGATTTCCACAACTAATAACTGATAAGCTTATTTAAAGAGACTTATCTCTTTCTATTGCCAATCAAAATAAATTAAAAAGTAAAATTAGATCTTATGATTCCCGACGGACAAAAGATAAACAATTCATAAATAATTATATGCCAGCTCTTACATTAACTTAGGAAGGAAATAACGATGCTTAGTTTATTGGTTAATCTTTTCATCCATCAGCTAAGTATATTTGAAAATATGGAACAAAAAGAGAAAAAAGTAAATTGGATGTTTCAGATATTGAAATGAACAAATTATTACATAGTTTGCTTTGGTAATTTTCTTTGCATGCTTTGTATCATAGAGAATGTGGAGCAATAAAAGTAGCTGATACACTATTAGGCCACTCTGCACATTTTACTGATCGTAATACAGGGATCAGATGGTTGGATGTAGATATGATACGAAATAGAAAATAAAACCATTTAATAAAATTATAAATCTTTCAGAGGAGTCAACAAATATATTTTATGAATGTTTTTTGACAATCATTATCCTAATAGATCCAAGGAATTAGAATCTTCATGTTTGTACAACTTTGCCAGGCACCTTGATATTTAAGAAGAAGAACCGAGACGCAAGATTAAACATCGTAAAATATTAGACAATTTGTATTGTAAAAAGTGTGAGAAACCGTATTATATTAATCACTATCAATTTAACTCTGTAAATGAGTCAAAGAAGTATTACTATGCGTTATTGTTACTCTTTTAATGTTGGAGAGATACAGATGAACAAAAAGGTTTAGAAGTAACGTATGCAGAAGCATTCCGACAAAAATAAGAATCTTTATCAATTGCCGTGGAATATTATGATGAATGCACAATTATACAAACATCTGTACCTATCGAAGTGTAAAATTCTATGAATGATTTAATAGCTTTTATCAAGAGGGTTCCCATGGCTAGACAAGGATGCAAGTACAGCGAAAAACTTGCAACAATAATAAACTTGCTGGTACTCAAAGAATGGTTATCAAGTCACGCGGGAGCGTGACAAGGCAAGTTTGAGAAACAGAAGAAGCCTCAGCTCCCGCGCTACTATTTACTTCTAATTCGGATACACTCGAATTTTCAAATAGCGAAAAATCGTGGATTTTTTCGGTTTGCCTAGTGTATTTTGGTTTTATTTACCTTCTTTGATGCTAAACTACTGATTCGCCGAAAAATTTTGGCAAGAAAGCCGTTATACTTACAGAAATAAGAGATACGTATCCCAAATGCTCAATTCAAGATTTCTTCCGGCTCAGCCTGATAATGTTTTTAACATGAACGTAGCTGCGACTGCTGCAAGTCTAATCATATATGTCTCGAATCGAGAGTTATCGACTGCGGCAGAAAACCGAGCACTAGCATGGCGGAAAATTCAAATGTTCTTTGAACTAAATACCTTAATTATGAGCTACTTTAACCCAAACTACTGACTCCTAATAACTAAATTACAATGAATCAGACAGTCCAAGATAAGAAAAAATTTTATCTCAATAGTGTGTATGTAGGTATGGACACGCTATTCAAAATAAAAAAATGGTTGCTCTAATGTGTAATGTTGCAGCTGCACTTTTCGCTGTGCTTGTATATATATTACACATATGGTACGTGCTTCAGCATGTGCTCTGACGTCTCACCCATTTAAGGTTATCCATTAAGTTTGTTTTCTTCTGATCCGTATGGTTACCATTGACATGTCACATATATTCTTTATTTTTTATTTGTTTTTCTTTATGTTTTGTTACTACTACTAGGTTTCGTGAATCCATCTGCAGCTTTTTTTTGCACCTCTGTAGCTTTTGACTATTCATGCCGTGCAGCATAGGCAGAGTGCAAATTTTGATTGACTGTTAATCATTTAGTTTCTGCTTGCAATGCCTAAGCATCAGATAAGTATACATCTCCATAACAACAAATAAGTCTTTTAAGTTATTGCAAGAATTAATGCTTTGTTTTTAAATATTTCAGGAATCAACCACTTTCTTTAGAGAGAGAGAGAGAATATTTAAACCACCAGCTTGTCTGTGGCTCATTTTCAGATCCATCGAACAAATTTAATTTAGATGAGTTTAAATGTAAGATGCAGACTTCCAGACTTTTTTGAGTGTACTTGATAATTTTTTATTGCTGTCTTTTTACCATATGGTAATATTACTTGAAAAAGTCTGGAAGTTTGTATCTCACATTTAAACTTATCTATACTTAATGTATCGGATGGATCCAAATATGAGCTACGTACAAGCACACTAGTTTATCTGCTTCTTCTCAGCTCAAATTGGTATCCGGGCCACCAGAGTAAAATCACAAAATACCAGGTTTCAACTAATGATTATAATCCTACAAATCATGAGAATATTTTTAAAAAATTAAGTACACTCCAAATAGGCTGGCAACGTGCATGTCACACTTCAACTTATCCGTACTGATTGTATCGGATAGATCCAAACATTGGACACAGAGTTTTACATCAGCTTATCTATTTTTGCTGAGTTGAAGTTGTTCTCCAGGTGAAAGAGGAGTGTCAAAATCATTTCTTACCTGGTACTAAATGATTAGCGATTGATTCAATAAAGTTGTATTCATAAATGTATCCTTTTCACAAATCACTGTACAAAACACCCACACGTACCAGCACTCTTTTCATGCAAGTTGTTATTTTGTATAAAAATTAAAACTGCATAAAATTTTTAACTTATTTGGTGCTAGGTGAGACATGATTTCGACACTTCTTTCTGACCTGGAGAACAACTTGAACTGAGCAGAAGCAGATGAGCTGCTGTAAAAATATGTGTCTCATGTTTGGATCCATCACACACATTCAGTACGGATCAGTTCAAGTGTGACTTGCAGATTGCCAGCCTATTTGGAGTGTACATAATTTTTTTACA
>JAPYYV010012244.1:0-10392 GCA_030522625.1 Copidosoma aretas | reverse complement strand
CTCCGGCAGCGGCGTTTGCTGGGTAGTCGTCGTCGTCGTCGGCGTCGTGGTCGTGGTGGTAGTCGTGGGCGTGGTACTTGGGCTCGAGGTGGTTGTCCTCGTGGTAGTCGGTCTGCGCGACTGCGTGGGCGCCGACTGGATCCTCACGTACTCCTGGCCCTCCGTCTGAATAGGGGAGCTGTGCTGCTGGGACTGCTGCTGCTGCTGCTGCTGCTGCTGCTGCTGCCGTGTGCGACTCGGTCTCGCTCGCTGCCTCGAGCGCTGGGGGCCTTCCTGGTTGACAGCCTGGAAACGCACGTACTCGTCCTGGGAGCCCCGGGGGCGCGTTTGGATTACCGAGTCCTGCTGATGGGCTGGACGGCCGCTCAGGCGAGCTCGCACGCGTTGCCGGATTATCACTGGAGCTTCAGTTGTTGTCGTCGTTGTTGTTGTTGCCCTCGTCGTTGTTGTGGTCGTTGGTGGAGGTGTGGTCTACGCGGTTGATAAATGAGATTTTTGGGTTTGAAATGTTCTTGTAGGAAAGTTGTGAAAGAAAAACGCTCGTTGTGACCTATTATTTTCATGCGTGACACGTTACTAATTAGGATCGGAGACTTGTACAACTGAACAGTGTGCCGTTAAAAAATAATTCGTACGAAGAACCAGTGTCCGATTAGAATCATTTAGGGATTCTATATGTTTGAGTTTGATAACATACGCTTCAAGAACGTTTCAAAAACGTTGAATATATCTGCTCCTTTTTTTACAGAAAAATGACTTTAAGATTCTTTTCGCGTTAATTTGATGGAAACACCTTGAGTGGAGAACTTAGCTATTTTAGAGTATGTCAACCTTTTTTCAAATAAATTATTAAATATTATAATAACATTTTTTTAAATTACCATAAAATACCTTCACCTCCCTTTGAGTGTTGTCAACCAGATATGGTAATCAACTATTTGTCACATCATTACACGAAAATATGCGCGTAACATATCCAGAAAAACACATTTCGAATATTTTTAACGTTTGTAAAACATTTATTAAACTTCGTTACATTAAAAAAAAAAAAAAAAAAAAAAATATTTTTAAGAAAAATTAGTTTTGAGCTTGATTATCACCATTAAATTAATCCATATTTTAAGAATCAATAAATCGTTAAACTGCTATCGACACTATGATATAAACGAAACCGCACGAAAAATCATTGATCTCACGTAAAGCGCGAGTGCACAAGACAACTTAAAATAGAAATCCACAAATTCCCAAGTGCACTATACACCTCGGCTTGAAACAAAATAAACTTCAAGGATCTTTGAACGATAAGAGATAGGAGATCAAAAAGTTTCAACCGTGACTTTTCCTCCTCCGCACTCTCGGCTTGAACACGCAATAGGTCTCCGCAAAGTTCCAAGAAATTTTCGATTCCACGACAATGTCTGTACACGTACGTATATATATTTGAGATAAGTTGGAATGCACGTTCAAATTGATTGAAATTGGTGTGGGTAATTCGGAGGAAAATTTTGGTGTGTATACGAGTACAGTAGCTATTCATCAGGTCGCACGTCCCCTGATATATTATACGACGCGTCCTTCTAGGTAGTGTGAGAATCAGATTTAGGCATAACTTTAAGTTCAACCACGCGTCTTCGTTACGACTATTGATCAGTAATGACGTATTATAAAACTTGGCTTTTGAAGAGACTTGATTGCTAAGCCAGTTTGGAGATAACATAAAAAACTTGTGGACGTCAGGGAAGGAGGTTATATTAGTTGAAAGACTCGGGTTTTTCTTTACCATTATTCACCAAAAATATATAAAGTTTGGCAAGTTGACATAAAATTGACAATGTAAGAGCGCTCGGATTTCCATTTGAAAGTAAAAGTAGAGATAAGTGAAGTAAAAATCAGTGAAGTGTCTTTATCAAACATAACCTCTTCCTCTGACGTCGTTTCCACTCGCGATCGATCACTTATTAATTAGAAAATTACTCACTTCAGGCACAGCTTCGACCACGGTGGTCTGGTAAGAGTATTCCTCCTGCTTGTCATGCGGGATCGGCAAGAAAATCGGCTGTTCCTCGTCCCCGGAGTCACTCACCGAGCTGTGGTACACCGGCCTGGGTGTCTCATTCTTCTCGTACCGCTCGTGGTCCGGCAACGCGTGATAGACTGGCGAGAAGTCCTCGAGCTGAGATCGCTGCACGTTCGGCAAGCCGGTGCTGGCTATCGGCTCGTACAGTACGCCCTGGGACTTCCCGGGCCTGTAGAAGGGGAACTCGCGCTGGGCGCCTGACTTGACCTCGTGGGTATGATAGTTGAACCCGTTGATCGGCTGCTGTTCATCGTCCCTGGTCTGCTCGTAGGCGGGGGAGGACGTTTGGTAGGTCGTCGGAGTATGGGTCGTCTTTCGAGTGTACTCGAGAGCGGCCAGCGAAATGAGGGAGTCTGAAATGCCACTGTTTCGGTGCAAGAGGCTGTCGACGGGGGCGGTAATCGAGGCTGAGTAATCATCCTGCTGGTAAACGGGGACATTTGAGTTGGTTGGGAGGGTGCCGTCCTGAGAGCTGCTGGTGTCGCTGGAGCTTGCACTCTCGCTGCTGCTGCTCTTGGAGGGTGAGGCGGAATCGATTGGGGACGCGCTCTCGTAGGCATTGCCACGCCGGCCTTGTTCGCTCGGGGAATTAGAATCGACGATCTGCAAAGTAAATGATACGCCTACGTGAGGAGATCCTGTTTGGGAGAGGGCTCAGCATGAAAATAGGTGATTAGATCTCTGCATTTTAGAAGCTCCTGACACGCTTGCTTGACTGTCGAAAGTTACGGTTAGCAAGCATTCGTTTGATAGAGTTTTTTTGTAAAATTAGTTGCGTATATAAATAAAACAAAATCTACTGTGTTGTAGCGCACTGATAGAAAGAATCACTCATATTTTATTCACGCTCATTAACTGTTAACGAATATAGATTTAAATACAATCAATTACTTAATCAATAACTGCAGGAATAAAGTATTTATAAATGCGTATAAGTAGTTAGAAAAAAAAGATGGTTATTAAATCGCATACCTGTTCATGAACTATGTATGACACAACTTGATATTAACAAATATTTGGTACTGCAAGTAATCCTCTACATCAGCGTAGACATAATGTTATTTGTCTTTAATTTTTATTTTGAATTATAATAAATACAAACCTGAGTTTGTATTGACTCTTTAGTTTCTTCATCGCGCGGTCTGTAACTTTGCGGACGAGAAGGTCGTTTTACGTTCTGTTCGTCGTATCTCGAAGTAGTGACCGAATTCCTCCTTGTTGGATCATAGGAGGATTCACGATAGTCTTCAGTTGTGCTGGTGTATTTTGATCTCGACCTGTTGATTGGTCGTCTTGTTCTTTCGGGATTTCCTCTCGAAGAAGGAGACAATGTAGTCGATGCTCTTGAAGCAGCCACTCTACCTCTGAAAAGTTGATTAATAATTAATTGTTATTCTTTCCTCGTGTAGATTTGGCTACGTAAGGATACATTGAAATTCTGTTGCGATAGACGTATTGTAGAAACTTTTTCACATAACGCTACATAGAAATCTTCATCTAATTGTGCTATCGAGTTACATGTATACATATATAATATATAAATTGAACCATACCTTTGTCTTGTACGAGATCTATACGTAGTGGTCGGTGGTTCAGTCGTAGTTGTCGTAGTGGGTGGTGGGATCGGTGTTGTCGTCACTAACGGTTGTATGCTGCTTGATAATTCAGGTTTTTCGACCAAAGCATTTACCAAACCAGGAAGTTGTGGTGAAATAGCTGGTAATTCAGCAGGTAAATTGTATCGAGCCTGGTGTTCAATATTTGGCGACTGGTTGATGAAATACGCATTGGTTATGGTATTCCCCGTAGGATCAACGGGATATCGATGATTTTTTTGCTGGTGAGGTTCTACTGGATCAGGGAAGCGACTTAAAACTTGATGAAAGTTGCCAACATTTTGTGTAACGTAGTGAGGCTGGACATTGTGCTGCCTCATTGGTTCCTCTTGATACGATGGTGTTGATTGCTCAAAAGAGAATGCTGTTATTGTTTTGGGACTGTAATAACTAGACGTTGATGATACTGTTTTGGGACTATAGTAGCTAGATGTTGACGAAACTGGTTTTGGACTGTAGTAGCTGGGAGTTGATGATACTGTCTTGGGACTGAAGTAGTTGGGAGTAGATGACACTTCATTCAAGTTGTAGTAGTTTCGATTTTTAGATGGATTATCAAACTTGGTACTGGGGAACCGTTCTTCGTTGTAAGAAGCTGCTGTCGCTGCTGATGGTATTTCTGTTGAAGGTTTGTTCTGATAAACGTCATTAAATCTCCATTTGGTACTCGATTGACTAGGAGGTAACGATGATACTTCATATCTTGGCGTCGTAGGTGTTTGTGAATAAGACAGGGATGTAACATCATAACCTGGTGATGGTTGATTGCTCACAACATAGGAATTAGGTTCAATCAACGGGGTTGGATTTGGATTCAAGCCATCAAGAGGTTTGATTTCAACGTTCTCTAAACTGTTGATTACCACAGATCCAATGTGTGGAGCAGGGAATGGAATCTTCGAGTATCCTGTAGGTGGATCGAAGCTCAGAGGTGCAACGAAGAAAGGTAGTTTTTCAACTTTTCTCTCAACGCGGTTGTTTTCGATGGAAGATAAGTAAGGCAAATCGAATTTAACGTAACCTGGCATAGGGTCCAGATGTCTTGGCCCAACAAAGACGCGTGGAGTTTCCGTGCCAATAAAACTATCGAGCACAGCGATGGATTTAGCATTCTTCAAAGTCTTTAAGACGTCAGCTAAGCGAATCTGATTGTGGTTGGATGATAGCGAATCACCCATATACACGGACAGCGGTGGTTGATTAGGTGACAGTGTCGTTGATTGTGCTGCTTCAGGCTCAGTAAATTCTTCGTGAAACTGGTGTAACTTGCTTCGCGGCTTGTTGCTTCGAGTTCTGGGGTTTTTCAGGTTCTTGCTGGTGATCTCAGTCAGATGTTGATGATGAAGTTGAGATTCATGAGCCAAGGGCTGAGCTTCAGATCGATCGAAATCATAGTTTTGTGTTTGGATCTGCTGTTTGTGGATAGCCTCTGTTCTCAGACGTGTCTCCTTTTCACGCTGGAACTCCCTCTCTTTTTCGGTCGCGATTTTCTCGAGTTCTTTGTGTTTTTCTTCCTCCTGCTTGGATTTAAGGTCTTTTTCCTGCAATCTTTGCAATTCTCGTTGGCGTACTGCTTCGATCTTTTCGAGCTCTTTTCGTTTTTTCGAAGCTTCTCGCTGTCGCATCAATTCCATCTCTTTTCTTGCGATTTCTTGTTGAACTTGAGCTTGGCGCTCCAGCTCTTTTTTCTCGGCGTGTAATCTATCGAATTCCTTTTGCCTGTCGATGTTGATAAATTTATTCTTTCCATCATGCTGTTGCTGAAGCTGACGGAGAATTTCATGAGCATATTCGTCGTCGGATGAGTCTTCTGTGGAAGATATTTGTTCGGACCGTTGATGGTGTCCGTTGTGCTTATGTTTTTTCGCGTTCTGTCTCAAAAGTTTAGTTTGGCCATGCTGTGATAATGTTTCGGCTGGTACATAAACCAATTGGATCTACGTAAACAAAAAACGCAAGTTTTTATTTGATGTGCTTTTAAACAGCAGATTCTTTCGATTGACTTGGCTTTGAAAATGTATAATACGTTACAGAAATTGTACGGTTTACTGTAGTATGCATGCTTTAGATTGATGGTTGTATACATTCAAAGTAAGCACTTAAATGTTAGTATGTTCTGGAGATTTCCAACTCGTTTTTTTCTATACAATACAATTCGTTATTTTTAGCACAATTTTAATCTGTACTAAAAATGAATAAATCGGTTTTACATGTTTCTTACTGGAAAAAAATTTTGGCCATATATTCTTGCAAAAGTACATAATCTTACTTTGAACGACACTTGAAAAGAGGCATGCAAGAAGTTAAGAGATGGAAGAGAAAAGTTAGGTTGGCCAAAAAAAAATTTGGGCAAAAATTACCTCTTCCTGCTCGTTAGCACTAGTCGATGGAGTCACGAAATTCACATGAGAGGGCTCATCCTTTTCGTAACGATTATTCGGCTGCTTAGAGAAGTAATCCTTAGCAGCGTCCCCCTGGGGTCGGTTCCGCAATATCGATTCATCGTGTGCTTGTCGGTAATCTTGTTCGGAACTAGCAGCCGCCGAATTTGCAGCGTTGAATTGGCCGCTTGGCTTGTGCTTAAGTCCGGGCTCGGCTGAGTGGAAGTTCTGAGCTCGGAATACCGGGGGCAGGGCGTCGGAGGAGGGCACGGGCGGTACTAGGACCTCCGGCGCCAATTCGGGTAGCGTTTGGAGATTTACGATTGTGCTTTGGTGGAGCGCTTGCTTCTCATCCTCCGGGGTTCCAAAAGGCTGATAAGCGTGTGACTGGGAGTTTTTTTTTTTTTCAATCGGATTACAACTTAATTGGACGCATAGTAATTTCTAGTATTCACTGGTTCTTTGCAAAAGAGCGTTTGCATAATTAAATTTTTTTCAATGTTGCTCTGACGCACAATTAAAAAGTAACAAGAATATTTACATTGATAGCAACGGTGACGTTGAGACTGACAATGATTGTCTATACAAAATATTAATGTAGCTTCACGGTAATTTTTCCTTTGATTAAGGAAAAACGGAGTAAAAAAATTACATCAAGAGACGATAACGTTCCAACAGTATCTAGATTCTCACGTTATTCATTGATTGAGTTTGTTAGAAAAATCATCTGTATGATCAACTTATCAACTTTTGAAGATATACTCTTCCGTAATAAGGGAAAAAATTACTGTACTCTCACGGTAAAAAGTACATATAGATGGAATAAATTTTACTGTAATAAAAAATGACGGTAAAGCTACAGTGAAAATTATAAATTAAATCGGTGATATCATTGAATTTACAAAAAAAATTAAAGTAACATTAAGATCCAAGAATATGAAGTACCACTACGAGTCGAGACCGCGCGAAGTACATGTAAGTAAAACAATCACCTGCAAAAGCTGCTGCTGGGTCTTGAGCTGCTGTTGCAGCAGGAGAAGCCTCTGAATGCTCTCCTGGGTCTTTTGCAATTGCAGCAGCTGATCCTGATACTGTTTCTGCAGAACCGGTGGCAATGACACCGCGGGCACGGGAGCGGCCGATTGTACACTGCTGTCGGCCAGAGCAGGAGTTGCCGAAGCTGCGGGGGCTACGGCTGGTGCCGCCGGCACGGCGTTCTGGATTTTTTGGCTGCCCCGAGGATTCGCGAGTGGGATCCACTCGCTGTTCGTTATCTGGCGTGACCATCTGTAATTGTCAGCCTGCACCCCGCTCAGGATTCCGATACACACCGCCCATATCAGTGTTTGTTGTACAATCTGGAACATGAAATTAGTCGTCGCTCGATTATATTTGTCAAAATTTTTGTGAGGGTACATTAACGCTTTTATACCTTAATTACTATAATTGAATTGGTAGAAATATGTGTCTTTTATCACGAAAAAAATACAGTTATAAATGGGGAAGTTGTTAAAGATCATATTCAGAAAGGGGCCAATACAAATTCCAAAAATAAGTATGGCGAGATACCTTTGCATTTGGCATTAAGAGAACTTAAATTTTGTTGTAATAAGGAACCTTATAGTACAATCGCTGATCTACTGATTAAACATGGTAAACTGAAATTTATTAACTGTTAACGAAAACGTCTACTTTTATTGTGGTCACATCAGGGGTCTGATTGAATGCTTCGATAATCGTGATCGTGTGCTGGTAGTATTTGATTGCCTTGGGTCTCATTAAAGACAGAGACGCCGGTATACCAGTGATCGTGTTTGAGGTTGACCGGCACATAACCCACGGTATGTACAAAAATATATCAGACAAGTAACAAAGCAATATGACTATCAAGCTTGAACTCGCTGGCGGATATAAGAGCATTTAATTTGAACCTGCAAAAATTTGTCCATCCATATCTAACCACACATCCTTGAAATTACTTTGGTTTTTCTGAACTCTAAATGCCTGAAAAGAGCTTGAATTAATAGTCGAATAAAATGGAACTATTTTTTTCAGGAAGTGATCTACGTGCCCAAAACTATTTGAATGAAACGCCGTTTCCTTTGGCTGCGAAAATAGACAATAATCATTTGGTGAACTTTATGCTAGCAAAGTACAGACATCGACCTGACAAAACTTGGTATCTTGTACAGTGAAAATTTGATAACAGAGGTAAAAGTCTACGAGGATGAACCCGAAGTGTATGAACTATCCGTTGCTACCACTTTGGAATACCCAGAAGTTGTCGATCTATTACTCGATATAAATATCATTAATGAGGCGAATAGAAAGTGTCAAACCATCAGCAGAGCGTTTAGTGGAGCTATCGGGACAGGCCAATACAACATTGTTAAAATGCTTCTAGAGGTTGGCTTTCAAGCTAATAGGTTTGCCATTTATTAAGCAATTTTTAAAATTTTATCGTACTGGTGTTAAAATAATTATGCAAGTTTTTTTATTGACAGGCGCCTTTCTTGGGACGTGCTTCGTATTTTTGTAGAAAAAAATAAAGAAGATGATTTGAGGATTACATGCTTATTTTGGGAATTCAAAGACAATGCAACCATCTATCATATGATGAAGAATGCCTTTCTCGGCGTCATACTAGTCAGGACTATAAATGAATTTACATATCTTATGGTTTTTTACTACACCATGCACTTACGAACAAATGATTTGTGTGTATAGACTTGATTCCAGCTAAAGGACTATTTAAATTAAATCACAAGTTTTCAAAAATTCTTGCTGATTGTAACAAGAAGCTAGATGAATTAAAAAAAGACAAAGTAGGTGGCATGCCTATCTAAAATATTATAACAATGCCATTGAATTTGATTGTTAAACGGTTAAATGATAAGAAATATTTCAATGCTTGCATAAACTATCGTTCATTACTTGAAAAAAAGGAAAAACTTGAATATTATGAGTATGTGATAGAATTTCGTATAGATTTGGCAGTAGAAAAAAATATGGCATTGAATTCTGCAAAAGATCGTGTAAACGAACTATTCCATGGTGTCCTTGATAAAACAGGTTTTGAAAGTCTCCCTTATGGTATTGTATACAACATTTTGGCTGGTCTCAATATAAGGGAACTAAAAATGTTACAAAAACTAAAAATACTGGATGGTACTTAAAACATTTTCAGTTACACTTTATTCAGGATATTATATAAAATTGTCAATGATATCAATCATAAACAGTATCATATTCGATATTTGTCTCTATTTTTATTATTGTTTTGTAATTTTTTTAATTAAATTAAAATACTTGGATAACCAGCAATTAAGTGTAACAGATACATTAGTATTCATCTATTTAGTAATGATTTAACGACATTAAAATGACAGCCACTTTTCTAAAGAAGAGCAAGAGAAGTACTTGATTTTTATAAGCTTCAAATATTAAAATTTACAGTAAAAATAAAGCTCTGTCTTGAGTGGTTCAATGTCAAAATATTATAGCAGAAATTTCGAATCGTATGATTTTCAAGAGCACGGGTGTCCCGAAAATCTCGAAAAAATTTCTGGGCCTTGCGGCTAGATGAAACCTTTCAAGATCCCATATAGATATTTTTTAGAATGCTCATCTCGTCTTGTCTAGAAGCACATATACTTTATACATGCATTGAAGTAATGAATTCTATTTATTTAAAAAAAATTGACATTGGAATAAAAATTTAGTTACACACTGTGATGTATTTTAATATATCAATATCATATTTTGTAAATCCATCGAAATCAAACAAATATTACACAGATATACACAGATAGCCGATTTTTGAAACGTTGGTTGGTAGTTCTATTTTTTAATACGTTCATCATTTATTTCTCAGCTAATCATGTGTTTCTCCAAAAATCATCATAAATAACTATGATCAAATTGAAACCAGTGGTGAGTATGCGAAGCGCCTGAGATAGTGCCACCTAGGGAGTTTTTAATACATATTGTCTTTTGATAAAAATAACTATTTAATAATGTGGAAAACTCACGTTCCAGATTACTCATTATACCGAAGAACATCATTTTTTTCTTCCACTACGTAAAAAATAATTGTAGCGATATACATCCAAACAACTGATCCTATTGGGATTTGAACTCTGGCAGTACGCACCCTCGTGGAGAATATGCGAAGCTGGGAGAGAAGGCTGTCATTCACTGCTCCGTGCATTGTACGTGCTAATAGGTGTATGCAAACAGTTGTTAAATAAAGTAAATATTAACTTATTTGAAGTAATTTAATAAATATTTATTGTTCTGTTGGATGTATATATGTTAA
>JAPYYV010012243.1:0-23777 GCA_030522625.1 Copidosoma aretas | reverse complement strand
GACTTTTTTTCCCCCCCGGCTCCGATGCCCGGCCGGCGTGAAATTCCGGGAGAGGGAATAACGCGGGCATGTATCATCGCGGGGATGGGCAGGGGTGGGGTTTTATGGGCAGCGTTTTGTCCGTCGTCCCTTTGGAGTTTACTTTACCGCGCGAAATAGGCTGTTATGGATACGGATGGCTTGCCACGGGTGGTATCGTAGCGGGAGGTTTCTTTGAAATACATTTTTCGATTCCTTCGTTGGAAGTGGTCGATGTAGGTCGACGAACAAACGTAATGGATATTGGGAAACGTGACTTGTAGAGTCTTTGAAAATATTGTTGGGACGTCGGATTGTTCTTAATGTAATTTCAGACTAATTTTATAGATTTTAAACCACTTTGGAACAAAATACATATTTTTTTGAACAAGTGCTACTCCAAACACACTGATAATTCATCAAAAAGAGTCCACTTGGCACCAACAACAGTCAGCTTTCTCGCTTGCCGAAAGATATCGAGTAAACAATCGCGTCTCGGTATCCACAAAAGGTACAAAAAATACCACGGAAAAAAAGATGAGCACACATTACCTCCTCTCCACCCGGATTCTTGTACCGCACCCATTTACCAAGCGAAGGCCTCCAGTACTCGAGCCAGTACGCCTCGGCGTACTCGGCGCCCTGGCCGTTGCCGAAGCGCCCCTGGATCCCGCTGGCGGTGATAACGTGCACCCTGTGCAGGTCGATCTGAATCCACTCGCTCGAGTCCGTCTTTATCTGCGGCCTCGGACACCAGGCGCCCCCGAAGCTCTCCTGGTTCAACCTGTAACACAATTGCGGACGCATTCGCCTCTTAGTACGCTCCAACAGGGGCAGAGAGTCACGCATGATGTAGAGAGGGGACGCGTGGGTGTTTTTGAGCCTCGAACCCGAAACGGATAGCCACCACCGACTCGAGGGATGATCGATCGCGCTCCGTTCGCCGTAATTACATCGCCGTCGAGTGATGTGAGCTTCGCCCTCGTCGTTTGAAAACTACACCTTCGAACAGAGTAGCAACGTACAAAAGTACAACTTCCCCTCGATCATTTTTTGTCGCCGTAAGCAAGAGTCCTGTACGTGCTCCTGATTTCCCCGGTGTACCGACCTCTCTCTCTCATCCCCTTGCAAAAAAGTAACACGGGCCGATCGGTCTCTCTCTCTCTCTCTCTATCTCTCTCATCGATACACCGCGGAGAAGCGCCGATCGCGGCGACGAACCAGGAGAAGCAGCACCGTCGGGTGCAAGAGTGCACAAAGTGTATCCGTACGGTTGACGGATCAGCCGGAGCCGAGAGCCCCAGTGTGTGCGCGCGCGCGCGCGATGAAATTATAATTCATCGATCGAGAAGCCCCTTCTGTGTTTCTCTTTCGCGCGCCCGTGCGCTCGCGGAAGCTCGCCCCATGAATTAAAGATGAGCACCGTCTCCCTCCCTATCTTGGGCTCCTCCTCCTCCTCCTACGACGCACAGCAGCTACCGCCTTCACCGTCGTCGTCGACGTCTTCCAGCACACACGGGCGCGTTCTATTCCAGGGAGGGCCGACCGAGAGAGCCACTTCGATTGCTAATTGCGTTGGCTTCCTTCGGCGCGGCGTATGGAATATATGGATAGGAGGAGGAGAAGGGAGATCTTGCGAATTATTTGCAGGAGAGCGAGGACGAGCAGAGGGACGGTGAGCCGCTGCCGCTGAGAGAGATGGGGAAGCGAGATAGACGCCGAGGAGATACGTGGGCAGGAAGTGTCGAGGGACAGACCGAGGAGAGGACGGGCTGCTCGATGGACAAGACGTGCGTTGGAGAGACTTGTATGTACGTCGGATGGGGAGAAAAAAAAAAAAAAAAAGGGACTGGGTATCGCGTTCTGAGGAATCGATTGGTTGGCAAAAGGTATATACGTGTTTTAGCCTGTGAGTGGGTCATGCAGGTGCTTCGTTGTGCGTTTTCTGTGCACTTGTACGTATTGGGTACTCGAGGTGAGCTTTTGTTCACACGCTGTCCACATTGTGAGGAGAAAAAGCTCCAACACGATTAGAGAAAACGTGAGTCTGGAAGTAAGTGAGAGTCGAGAATTGATTTTGAGCGGGTTAAAACTGGTGTCGATGTTGGCGCGAGATATCGTACGCACTTGTATGAGTTGTGGAGCGCGTTGATGTACTTTGGGGCTCAATAATTGTGCGTGAATTTTTCAAGTGAGGAGTTAAAAAGTTTGAACGCCCATAAAAACGTAATAAAAATCGTGACGTTAACCAGCCTGCGTATTACACTTCGCGCTCTCGCCCTATCTTCAGTCGTGTAAACTTTCTATTTCCACACCGCGATGCGCCCGGCCGTGGCTCGCGCTCCAAATCAAATTATATAGGCGAACGCACGCACCTCCCGACACTTTCGCGAGTTCCCCCCTTCTTCTTCTTTTCTTCCTTTTATCCTCACTTCGCTAATTCGCTTTGCAAGCGCGTCTTTGTGCGCCAGCGTGTACAGTCCTCTCTGTCTGTCGTCCCTCGCTCGCGAAGCTCCGAACGCGCGTCTGTATGCCGTCTTTGTTTCGTTAGCCTGACACACACACACACACACACACAGTGTATTTCACTCTTCGTCTTCTTGCCTCTAATTACTCTTTATCTCGTTCGCGCCTTCTGCTCAGCGTCACTATAGGTGTGCACGAACTCGCTTTGTCTCTTACCGCGTTGGTTGCATATATACTTGCGTTAGTTTGTGGCCGGGAGAGGGAAGGAGACGGATAATATTTCAGCCAGAGACGCCGATACGCGTCACGATGTCTTTGACGGACGATTCACGCGGATATTTTGACGGCGTTACTTTGGATTGATTTATTATGAGGAACTTCAGCCTTACACATAAAATCTAGTATTAAAATCTAATAATTTCAAATTCGAGCGAGTCTCCAATCATCGAAGCTTTGTACGTAACTACTCATACATGGACACAAAATACCGTCGCCCGACGTATCAATCGTCGACCCCCCGGCAGCCGTCGAAAGCACGCGCTCGCGCAGTCTATTTTAAATCCACACGGCGCGCGGTGTATTAATAATGCTGGCCGGGCAATCTCGGCGCCACCTCTTTAGCGCCGCGGGTCGACGCGAGCGATCCGCGAACAGCGTCCGAGCGGCGACCACGGAAACCTGCAATCTTTTCTCGCATACGCAGGGAGAATCCGGCTCGGTCCTGTTTCCCCCGCGCAGCCGAGGGCGCGAGTCCGAGGGGCCCCTCGCAGGGAGACAGATTTATCGGTAAGCAGGAGAGAGAGAGAGAGAGTCCCGGAATGCCTTTGATGCCGCGGGGGGAAGCAAAGTCTCTCTTTCCGCGTGGCGCGCGCGCGCGTATCAAAGTGCGCCTCGACGACCGCCTCCTCTTCCCCCCCTAATGGGCCGTGAGTTACGAGCCGCGAGCCAAGAACCGCGAGGACGGAGGGCTCAAAGAGCCGCGGAATACGGGCGCGGGTCTTTACGGCTCGTGGCGCAATTTAGTCCCCGACACTCGCTTCTTCTTTGGGGAAACGCGGCCGCGGATGGAAGTGTAAATTTGAGGGGCTCGTAAACGTATCTCGTGGCGACGGGAAGCGTGGCGCGTCTCGTTCGGAAGGGGTGGATCATACGTGCCGGATCTCTCGATCGGTCGGGAACCACCGTGCACGAAGGACGCCCCGAGCATCGATCATCGCCGATTGCGCAATCTCCCGTCCGAATCGTCATCGAGCCACCGCCGCCGGGGTAACTCGGAGGTCCCTTTGGCCTCTGCGCCGGTGGCACGATACATCAGCGCGACGTCATCGAAATTTCGGTCCGCGTCGTCGTCGCCGCTGTACATCGCCCGATCGAGATAATTATGCGCCAGGGCCGCCGGCCGGGGCTTGTAATCAGGGCAGAGGGGCCGCGCGCGAAAATCAGCAGCAGCTCGGGCGCCGGATGCCGACAGCCTCGGTTTAGCTGCAGCAGCAGGAGCCCGGCGACGCGTTGGCGTCGTGCAGTTGGGAAGATCGCGCGTGATGCGCAGTTTACGTGTAAGCTCTGCAGGGGCGGCGAGCGGTGTTGATCGCGGCCATGCGGCATAGTGTTTCTGCGGAGTGATCGGGGAGTCGTTTCAATTTGTTTCTCCGACGCAACTGTTGCGGCTGAGATTGAAAAAAAATGTCGAATGGAAAACGAAAATTGAGAGTCGGACTCCGTCGGGAATCGGGACCACGACTTTACGACGGATCAGAGCTCGCGGCCGTAAAATTGCGCGGATCCCCCGGGGCTCTCGGTGTCGGTCAGCTGCAGGAATTTCCATACAGGCCCGGGAGGTACCACGGTGCTAACACGAGACCGTGCAGGGAGCGCGTGCACTGCATCCGTGCGGCGCATATCGGCGCAATAAACGCGCGACTACGGCTCGGCGGAGCGAAAATCGCGCGCGCGTTTTACGGTCCTTTTTCCCCCGCGGCGAGCGCGCCCTGGCCCTCTCTCTCTCCCCGCGGTGGTCCATGGAAGATCCGCACCGCACGGCGAGCCCGAGCTGGGTGTTGCTGCGGCTGCAACAACACCGAGAGACAGAGTCCCGGTACCTCTTCCCCCGGCGCTCTTTTCGTGCGTTTCGAACGCCGCGGGCTTTGTTTTTACGCGCCGCGTTGGGAGGTGTCGGGTGAAAAATTACCGACACCCGGACGAAATTTTAGAGCCGGTGGCGGATTTGTCGCGTCTGCTGACACATTCGTGCTGTTGCTCGGGGGCAAGTCTATTATCTTTCGGGCGATGTATTTTTAAATATAGTTTATGCTTTACGATGTTGGATGATACTGATTCGATCGACTGTTTGGAATAATTCGTATTAGACTGGTGTGCATGTGTCCATCATGATCTCCATTACATTATTCTTATTTTTCCATGATCCTCTTTGCTAACAAAATCGATTTTTTTTCTTTCGTACTAGATTATAATGGATGCGTAGGGTACTTGGTAAATGATAACAAAGATAGACAAATGTTTTACAAAATAATTACGCAAATTAGAACCGAAAATAAAATATCTAACGATACTACGGCGGACAAAAAAAAGTTTAATAAACAAAACCAGGGGGTGAGAGGGTAAAATGAAAGAGAGAAATACATGACACAAGCACGATAGGGGGAGACAGAGAGAGACGGATACGTACCGTCCGTGATGAGGGCCCACGTTGCCGCTATCGAAGCTGGAGCTGGCAGTGATGTCAGAGTCAGGGATCGCTCCCGACGCCATTCCCAGAGCTGCGGTGCATTGTGCTGAAACATAGTGCAAAAAAATACGTCAGATATAGTACGCATAGGAGCATGTGCAGTCGTACTGAAAAAAAAAAAAAAAAAACACGTGTACCGTTAATTAGTGGGGATGATTTTTTTTGTTCTCTTTTGCTTTTTCATCCGCATTTGGCGTGTCTGAAAGAGCGCGCGGGCAATATCGCGACTGCTCTAGTGCTCGCGTACGCCGACCGTTGGGATTTCCTGGTTTTTACATTATTTTTTTTCTTTCTCGTTACGCGTGGTAACATCGTGGACGAGGTTTTTTTTTTTATTTCCCTGCACGTGCATACGATAAGGCTGCACGATCCGCGCGTTTGGGGAATATAATTATCGGCCGTGTAAATGTGGCGAAATGGGATTTTCTTAGGCTGCCCGGGAGTACGAAATTAAAGCTTATGAATTTCATGTGAAGGTGATTATTTTTTGTTTTCAATAATGTTGGTGTTAGTAGTCGTTCGTTCCAATCAAAGAGACGTTTATTTCCTGTTGAAATAATAGTATTGAAAACGAAATTCGAGCCCTGACCTCGTTCACATCAGTATTGAAGAACATTTCAGAACGATATAAAATTAATAAAATAGTAAAAAGTGATTATTTGTTTTTTTTTGGAAAGTCGTGGAAACGTATATCAACGGTAATCTAAAATCGTAAGACCAAGAAGATCCACACTGCGGATGACTGAACCAATTTCCAGTGAGCGTACATTGGGTACCGCAACTATACTATACAGCGCAAAGAAAGAGCGACACCGCGTCTTTTCTAGGATTGCACTCGGCTCATACCTCGAAATACCCAAGCTGCGGTGCTCGCTCGTCTAATTTCCGCGCCATCAACGATTACGAAACGAGAGCCGATACACCGGTAAGCGGATACCAAAACCTCGTCTGCTCTCGACAATCTCAAAAATAACGTCACTCCGACTGTGGTCTGTCGACGTAAGCTCATCGTCGGCCCGGATAGTTTCGTCAAACCGAACAACGAGGGTCGTTCGGCCTATTTATAGAGGTGCCACGGCTGTAATGGCATTTTAACGATCGATACCCACACGCACACACTCACAGTCCCCATCAGTCAATCGCGTCAAAACTCCCCTTATTCAAAAACTCGTGATCGCGACCACGAATAGCCCTGAATGTATATATCGTTTCTATATACACTGCAGACGGGAAAAAAAACAACGAATCTCGATAAAACCGCAACAGCAGCGATCGCAAAACACGCGCGCGGAACACACACCCAGGGTACATCTCCCAGCAATAATCTGTTCCGTGAACTCTCCCCCTGCCCGTAATACGACTAAAAATAATGGAACGCAGCCTCGGAATAATTTTTCACGCGAGCCCCAACCTCGTTCGGCTCCGTCTCTCTCTCTGTGCGCCGCGCAGACCCGATATCAAGAAAATTACCGGCTCTGATTAATGGGCCACGTCTAGTCCCCCCCCCCCCAACAGCAGCATCGCCACCACGCAAAGAAAGGGCGAACCGCACGAGCGGGAGAGCGTAAAAAAGGCGAGAGCGAGCGCACGCGTGGCTTTCTCATATTTTTCTCCTCCCCTCGCCTCGCGCCGCGGCTTTTATTTATCCTCGTCCCGCTTCTTTTTTCTCATCGTCTCCCGTCCGAACCACCACGTGGCGTCAAAACTTGTTTCACGCACCGTGGACCCCGGGGACGGGGTGGGGGGGAGAAACCCTACGCGCGCGTCGGGGGAAAAATTTTCGCGGTGCCTCGTTTTTGTTTTTTCCGCGTACAACAGTCGGGGACGGGCGCTATGCGAAGCGCGCGTTTCGAGACTCGATCGGGATATTTCCGTTCTTCTTTTGCACGATACCACCACAGTATACGCTCGTAGTCACGGTAGTAAGTTGCGGATGCGTGGAATCGTTGTAGCGCGCGGCGGTGGGCACTTTGCCGGTGGATTAGGTATGCGCCGCGGCCGCGCGGAGAGAGGAATTCGGCCCGCCTGACAGAGCGGGCACAGTTTTATGAGGAATGCGCGGGTTTCGCGGCTGCGATTGCTTATATATATGATACAGGTGGGCAGAGAGGGTTAGAATTCATATACGCGAGCCGGGCGGGCGAGGAAATTGTTGGGGGCATTCTTTCGGCGGACGACCGAAGGGATTTTTTTTTTATCCTTACGCAGGAAAGTTTTTCCCGCTCCAACTTTCGAAAGGTCGTACGGGTCGAGGCTCCGAGGGCTCAGTCACTCGTAAAAGTCAAACTTTTTTATCGAATGTGTAAATTGAAAGAGCTATGTGGGTGTAAAACACCCGATGAATGGATTGTCAAGTATTTTATGCCCCATTGAAATCGTCCCGTCGATAAATAATGGGACGGCTGCTACAAATTTTCGTATCACAATGAGCCACTAACATTAACCCGCAATACAAACTACCCACTTGCTCCGCTACAAAGAACCCTGTACCCGCGACCGAACACGCTTGCCACAATATGTATATACTTTTACGAGGATATCAAAATAGAAGCGTCACGTGTTCAAAGCGAAGAAGCGTCAGCTCCGGGACGTCGCTCGGATAATAAACACGTAAACGGCATAATCCCCCCCCCCCCCCCCTGCCCATTCGGCCGATGCAGCGGGGACAATGGGAGCCCCGAAAGCCGAACGAACGAAAACCCCGTTGGCCGCTCACAAAAGGCCGAAAACGCTCGCCCGCGCCGCCTCCGCCATAATTTTCCAAAGGGTATTTAAGTAAATTTCCCTCTCCACCTCGGCAGCAGCGCTGCAGGGTTTATGAATAATTCACGCTTACGCACGCGGACGCGAGCATACGGTCGTTTTTAAAAGAGGCGCGCGGGGAAGAAAATACGGAGGGACGGAGAGACAAAAAAAAACAAAAACAAGAAAGAAGGAGGAAGGAAAAAGAGAGAGAGCCCCGGCCGAGCTATAAAACACTCCGCGGAGCGCATGCATGGATAATATTTATACATACATACTCGCGGCGCAGCGCCGGCGTGTATCGATTGCCCGCGCATATACACGTAAGCGGCCGCTACTTCCGGTAGTACAGACGACTGCGTTTGCCATCATTCGCAAGGGATGCACGTTCGTTACATACCACGGCCAGACGCGACGCCCCCACCCCGTGTCGTCGCAATTCCCTCCGATAATGCTTCTTTCGTGACTCGGGCTTTTTTTCGTCTCCTCGGATCGATTCGCGCTACTGTACACGAGCGCGTTGTATATATTATATACCTACGTGGTGTTTGCGCTGTAATGGCTCTCTCACGCCACAACACCGCACCGTCGTCGTGCATACTTGCGCGTACAAGAAATTTCCCGAGGAGCCTCATCATTCCTTCGGGTTTCCCGGAAGAGAATAGGTCTTTTCGCTCCCAAGTGTAAATTGTCCGGGGAGGGATTTCAATCAGTGGTAAACAAAAAAAAGGAAATCAACCGCACCGTGCGCCCGATCCGTGGGAGGCTTTTAGCGATTGTAAAGGTATTAACGGTCCCCTCCCGGATCGTTATTACCCCGTAAAGTGAAGATGCGCGCCCAAAAGTGACAACAAACCCAACTGTACTATCATAATTCCACGGTAAAAGCTCGCTCGTTGCACCGATACAACACTCAAACTTACTCGCCCGGATCCTCGGTCCGTAATAATATCACCGCCCTCGGCTCTCCTCTCCTCTCATTTTCATCACCCGATCATCACACACGTAAGAACACACGGGCAGTGTCCACTCCTCTCCCGGAAAGTCAAAGGGAAGGGCCTCGTTCCACATTTTCAGCCTCATCCGTTACGCCACGGCATCAGCGCAAGGGGGGTGTGAGCAAAGGACACTTTTTTTTTTCCTTCTTCCCCCGGGGCCCCGGGAAAATATATGGGAATGGAAAGCGCCCCCGGCGTGTACGCGAACGTTAACCAAAATCGAGAGCGACGCTCCCGTACATGTAACGCACGTACGCCGAAGAAAAAGTCGCTGTTGCGCGTATCGCGCTGCTGCGGAAGGGGGGTGTAAAAAAAAGGGCCGCCGCCGCCGCGGTTATCAATTCGACAGTGACGCCGGAGCATTCAATTTCCCTGGCCGCGCTCGGGGTACGCGCAGCGGCGGCGGTGGTTCTTGCCCGTCTGCCTCGTCCTCTTGTCCCGTCCCCGAGGAAGCTGCGGGGAAACGGAGGCGCAAGAAAAAGGAAGAGGGCGCGCGCGCGGCCTTCCGTTCGGGGACTGTCACGGCTGGAGAGAGTTATGGACGCCGGGGCGGGCGAGCGTCGCATAACTTACCCACGCGCCCCCCACCCCTCTTCTATACTTCTGCAACAACTGCCGCTGCTTCGCCAACGTCGGTCGGCTTCTTTTTCCAGGATATCTATAAATATGTGTACGGGGGGATCGAAGCGGCTCGGGGGCCAAAAGCGCGAGAGGAGCGGCGATCGGCGCGCGAAAATAGAATCGTCGTCGGGGCTGAAAAATGCCGGACGCGGTGGGAATAACGGTTTGCGGACGACCGGCTGTGTTTCGGGACCCCCCCCCCCCCCTTCGCACGCCGCACGGGGGCACGAGACACGAGTGTCCGTTCGATACGCTCGATTTTACCCTCGCGATCGCGAATAGAGCCGTAAATCCGCGAAGCTGCTGACGAGGCTCCTATATCTCCGAGTCGCCATCGCGTTTTTCATCGCCTCGTTTCCTTCCTCCTCGGCGATTAACACGCGGTGGCGCGACGCGGACGTTTTCCATCTCTCTCCATCCGCGGAGGTCGTGCGCGTGCATCCATCGGGAGCAGGGGTGTTTTTTTTCTTCGCGGAGAACCACAAAGTCCCGGCATCGGTGGCCCATCAGAGTCCGAGCCACCTCGTGTACATAGTTTGTACCGATCGGACGAGCAGCAGCAACCTCGGCGGTGCAATCTTATTGAAGTGTGATGGGGGAGGTGGGTGGGCAATCGGCGGAACGGCGCGGCGCTCGGATAAATCAGGAAAACGTAATCAGCCCGAGCTCGCGGGCCTCTGTAAATTCTCATCGCAGGTATTTTATCCCGAGAAAAAGGAAGAGAATCGTGTTGGGGGAGGAACGCGAGAGTGTAATTTCGGGCTCCATTCTTCGTTACCGAGTGAAAGGGGGGGGGGGGGGGGNNNGGGGGGGGGGGGGGAAGAGAGCTGTGTATAGTCTACGAGAGGCTTGATTATTATTAATGACCGAGCTGGACGTTAGTCTCGTTCTCCTACTCTGGAGCACGGTTCGGGGGGAGGGAAGAGGAAATAGCTCGCTTCCCCTTCCCCCGATCCTTCTGTACGTCTCTATGCTGTACGAGTAAGAGAGAGAGAGAGAGAGAGGCAGAGCGCGGGATGCAAATTAATTGCCGCCTCTCGCTCTCCCACGCCGCGAGTGTTTCTGCTCTGTGTCTCGCTTGCTTTCTCCTTTTTTTTCTTCCTCTCGCTGCAGTTTTCGTGTGCTTTTGGCTGTCGGGCCTGGCTGGGAACTACTGTTTCGAGGTTAAATGATGAAGACGTTTCGCGTAATTATCCCCCCGCGCTACGTCCCTGCTTTTGGGCGCGCGGAAAATTGGCGAGATTTCGAGATTCTTGGGGATGATGCGGTGTTTGCGGGACGGGGGATTAGAGCTGATGACTGCAGTGGTTTATTTTGATCACAAGATCAGGGGATGTGTATGAAATTAAGCGTGCTGTGATGCTCTTACTCTTAAAAAATCGTAAAGAAGAAGGCAATCCTGCGAGGATGGACTTTAATTATTTTAAATTGCTCTAATAATGTATTTATTATATGATAAAACAACTGAATATGAAGACATTAGTATTATATCACATTGTATACCTATAAGTTATTAAAAACTACTCTATTTAAGTTTCACTTGTGAGTTTAATCTACTCACCAAAGAAAATTTCCTTATTTCACACTCTCTTGTTGATCGCTTATTGCTCAGTGTATATGAAATACGTGTTTACTCGATGAATGACTAGATCACTCTGAAAACAAAGCATCGGGTGAGCTGTCAGCTTAGTCAGCTGAGTGAGTCAGTGGTCAGTCGTCAGTGACCTAGCTGAGCTGCGCACTCTATACTGCGCAATGAGCTGCGCGGCTCACCTGATGTTTGGTTTACAGTATGCTTTAGTCATCCATCGTGTGAACACGTATTTACGGAGCAGTTGGCGATCAACAACGGAGCAAAAAGTAAGGAGATTATGTTTCGTGAGTTGACTTATCTTACACTTAAAACTTAAATACAGTAGTTTTTAATAGCGTATATGTATATAATGTAATTATATAATATAATAAGTCATACAAGTACACAATAATAATAATAATAATAATAATAATAATGTATACGTAGTAAAGTCAGTAAATTTACTACTTAATGTATGCATGAGTCTCAAACGGGATATTTTGGTGTGTGACAAATCATGTGTCTCGTGCAATTATAAGTGTCAAAACTAGGATTCACAATCGTAACACCTTTTACACTTCCAAACATTTTTTTTTATTTGTCTAAACTAATAGAGAGGGTGCTAAGGGCTTAGAATATATCGAAAGTTAAGACAGAGGCAGTATAAGCTGCTAAAAATGATATATTTAAATGCTTCGCGTTACGGTAATGACAATTTGTCTTTGGCCTGTTTTTCCATCTTAGGTCTACGACAAATATTTTTTTGACTCTATTTCAAATGGGCTATCTAGAGAAGATTAGTTTTCACTCGAAATGATAAAATGCGTTGTTTATAAACGTAAACTACTCTGTTAAAGTTTCGAGTGTTGGCAATGATGTTACGTTGTCAATTATTCGTCAATGTTTACTAATTTATAGACTTACGTACGTTACTTTAATTTTTAGAACACGTTCTACTCGAGATCCTTTTTTTTTATACTTGAAAGACTCTCTTCCATCGTATTACAAAGTTGGGAGAGCAAGAAGTGAGTTCGTAAAGTTGGAAATTAAACTCGGCTTTCTATTCTGAATTTTGGAGAACATTTGCAAGCTTTCCCATTTTTCGAGTAGAGCATAAAAAGAATTTATTAATAATTTATCACACAACTACAATCGACACGGTAACGAAAGAAAAAAAAGTCTCAACAAATTTTCCAAAACCTCCCGTCTAATGCATGCAACGCAAATTTTATGCTAAACACCAACTCACGACCAAGAATAAAATTAATCCAGTCCCCGCGCAGCGGCTGAAATTTCATTACTCAATGTTTATTCATGCCTTATACCCATCGTGCTTCTCTTTTTTCCATCGCACTCGCGCAAGCGCGCAAACATAATCCAGCCGACCTTACCCCTCCTATGTACAACGAGTATATATACACGCACCACGGCTCCCTGTTCATATTTCTCTCTCGTTTTTGCCGCCACCATCACCGCCGCACTGCTTTTCCTCTCGCCAGCCGGTCGGCCGCAAAAAAGGAGCCGGGCCCTATTAACGCACGATATTAAAGCATAAATCGCAACTCACTTAAGGATCGGGGAAACAGTGCTGCAGCTACAACTACCTTATACCTTCCCCAGGGCCGAAGCTCTGACGTAATTCCCTCTCGAGCGAAATCGTTTCCTTCTCCCGAGTAATTACGCGTAAGAGTCTGCGGAAATTCTGGAAATTACTTTAGCCCGTCCCGGAGGAGGAGCGCTGTGGAAAAACAAGAGTCAAGTTCCGCCGGCGCGCCGACCTTTGACAAATGACGTGTCCCCTCCCCCCCAAACTTTTTGCAAGCAGCTATAGTTTCGAGAGCGGCAGCGTAATCACGGAACACGAGAGTTTCTCCCTTTCGAGGAGGACGCGCCTAATAATTGTAACCACTCCACGACGCTGTCCTGATTCACTCGCCCGCTGCTGTCCCGACCGAATAAATTACCATTACGGCCCCGATTCGCGCGCTGCAGTGCTCCGTGGAGTCGCGGCGGTATCCTGGAAGACAGTGCCGAAACCGCCAGCACCGAGGCCTGCCAGGGGTTTTCGATCATCGTGCGTATCGAGTTGAAAAGTCCCTCTCGCCAAGGGGAAAGAAGTTCAAAGTGAATTACGCTACGGGAGAGGAGGGGAGAACCGCCGTAAGTAACTTATCCCTCCACTGATGCAGGTGCTACACAAGTACATCGCCTCACGGTTCGGCAAACGGGTGCATTTTTAGGGGGGCAGCAAGTCTGACGCGGCAAGCAAAACCGGCGCAAGTGCTACACGCTTTCGTTACTACGGTCCATCCCGCTCCTGCTGCAAATAAGACTTGCCAGACCCACCTGCGAGGGGAGAAAAAAAGTGAGGAGGGCAGCGCCGAAAGTTTAAAGCGACTTAGTTATGGAGGCGCGCCTTCCGCTCCGTACTTTTTTTTTTCCTCCCCCCCCACGCGTAAAGTTTCAACGGCGAGCTCCTATTGATAAAGTGATTCTTCTTTCCGGACGAAGAGGAGGCGCGGAGGGCGGGTAAAAGTTTTCGCGCAAGTTGATTAGGGGATGAGTGACTCGGGGGGGGGGGGGGGGGCTATTTTTCCGCACCCCATTACGGAGCGCCGTACCCTCGTGCTTCAAGGAACGAGCCGGCGAATTTCGGCACTCCAATCTAGTTGATTCGAGTTGGTCCAGTTGACTCGAGGCGGATCTTCCGCGCTCGATTCGATTAAGCCGATTTCCGAAAAGTTTGGTGTAGCCATCGACGCGACGATCCTCGGGGCCCCGCAGTCCATAAAAGCTCGCGGAAAAGCTCGGGGTCCAACAGGAGTAGGAGGAGAAGAATCCGTCTCTCCGAGGGAAATTCTCCAAAAGCCTGGGTGGTATAGGCACGTATTCCTGACCCCATCTCGAGTCTCCTTGCGCTCTCGTGCAGTTATTTACATGTACAATACACGTGACTCCACGCCGTGGGGCAGAAATTCCCTCCCTCCCGAGGACTCTGCGGGCCAAGAGCATTGTTACGTTGGCGCGCCGCCACCCCGGGCCCTCGTGGCCGGAAGCATTTTCGCCTCTTTAGAGAGTGGGAAAGCATGCAGAGATGCGTACGAGCGGGGGCTGAATTTTCGGCGTCGCAAACATTTTTTTAGGGCTGAAAGACGCTCAGGCTTGGGGAGGGTGCACCTTTTCGACGGTCCGTCGATTGAACGTCGAGAATTTCATAAGGAATGTTTTTGGTTCTTCGTAAAGACGGTTGAAATTTTTTTCTCGATGGACTTGAAAGATACTTCCTCTTGTTCGTCCAAATAGTCCTGCAGGCGAAGAAAAACAACTACCGAAGAGACTGTGCCCCCAAACCACGAGGGTAACTCGAGTATGGACCAACGAAACATTCGAAAAGACAACAAACCTATATGGAAACCCGAAACAGTTATTTTCAAAAACAGGAGAAAAGAAAAAAAAAAGCAAAGAGTAAAAATTAACTCCGTAATGGATGAAGAAGGAAGTATACAATATAACGAAGGAAGGAAAGAAAAGGAGACAGTGACGTCCAGCCGTGGCGCCAGAACGACTGGCACGGCGGAAGCGGTACTTTTAACGCGTGCCCCGACTCCCTTCTTTTCGTACGGTATCCTCCTCCTCCTCCTCGACAGTTAGCAGTAGGCGCGCACACGCCCCGAGGCCTTTCAGGGCTCCGACATCTCGAGTTGCGTAGACACACACACCAACCCTCGCGCATCAACCCCTTTCGTGGCTATATATACACGATGAGCGAGTTTCCCCCCCTATACATACGATCCCCTTCTGGCGCTCTTTCTCGTATATACGGGAGAAAGGCGCCACGTGTCCAGGCTTGTTTCGTACAGTACATTACAACAACGCCGAGGGAGGCGGGCGCGATCACGACAATTTGGACGGCTCTCTGTTTTCCCCGAACGCGCTGCAGATTGTCAGTTATTGTCCTCGTCGGCCGAGATGAGTGCGGGCTTTGGGGGAAAAGGGTTGTAGCGAGGCGATAAATGCCCCGTCGTATTGTTTCGGAACGCGATCAGTGCGATTGGCCGACTGTGACGGGAGAGTCTGTCTGTGTACAGGTTTGACTTTCCGGGTCGAGGATTACGTTCTTCGGCCCATAAAAATAAGCTTGCAAAGGTATCGCTAAGGTCGCGCGATGTTGCGCAACAGAAGGCGAAGAGCGGCCAGAAAAGTATCGTCGGAGTACTGGCCAAATTTGACGAGAGTTAAAGACACGACGTCGCGACAAGCAAATAAAGGAAAGAAAACATCGTCACCCAGCCCCCGTCTTATTTTCAGAGTCGGTTTGTTTTCCCGTCGACGCTTTTACCAGCAGCAGCAGCAGCGGGCGCGTTACCCATTTTTACGTCTCATCTTCAGAGCTGTCCCTCCTCTCCCGCGGCGCGTCCGCCGAAATTGGATTTATGAAAACAAACGAAAGCCGATCGGAAGTGACAACGCGGGGACGGGGTGGAAATCGAAGGATTATTGCACTCTTCGGGCTCTCCACGCTCCTTCGAGCCTGACGGCTGGGGCTTCTTCCCCCCCCTCCTCCTCCTCCCCCCAACCACCACCGCTACTCCTAGGACGCTAAACACAGCAGTTTTCCCTCGACCGTATATATATATATGCGTGTGTGTATACATCCAGCTCCTTATACCTCACAGAGTGATGGATGTCAAGTGAGCGAAACGGGCAGGAGGGTAAGGCGGTATGTATATAATATGTAGGGAACGGAATAGTGGAAAAAGTAGCACTCTACGGATACATCGGCCGGATGACTGGCTCCATCGGAGTTTGGAGCTTTTACTTTTTCTCCTTCGACTCGTCGTCCGCTGGTTGGAAGTTTAGAGTTGCGAAAAAGTTGGAGAGAGGTTCGAGAAGTCGTTCTCGGGGAGGCGGTGAGTATCGGGAAGAAGTGTGTGTGCCCAGACAACGAAAATCGCTAATTTTGTTCGAGCACTTTTTTTTCCTACTGTATGGATTCATCTCGAGGTGGTTGAGTTCCAAAATGTATTTGAATTATTGGGAATCAGGAATGGAGTAGGAGAGGCAGCAGAGTGGTTTTTATCCCTGAACGGTGCTGAGTGTTTTCCGCACAAAATTTAGAAATCTTAAATGATTCAAAATAACACCAAGTTATGAATGCTTCGTATCCTTCCGGGACGAGGACATCTCATTGCAATATCGAAGGGCTGCCCTTGCGTGAGTGTTTCTCAAAATGAGGATTCAGAAGAAGCAATCACGCATCATGGGCTACCAGGATCGTGGCTCAACCGATCTGTCGCGATAACCGAAAGAATATTCCAAAAAGTTGATTAAAACACCGAGTGCTTAAAAATAATGGCGAGTCATATTATACGCCAGATGCCGCGTACAAGTTGATGATGGGGACGAGGACGGGAATAATGAGAAACAGGCGAAGGATGATGATAGAAATGATAAGCCATTACGAGCAGCGAGTTCGGAGAAGGAGACTTCATCACCACCTGCCATCGTTTTTTGTTTGTTCGCTGTGTTAAATAAACGAACCGAGATTGAATAGCCCCGACGAGAAAATTAAACGAAACTCGAGGCTGTCGCATAAATTATTCGTGCGCTCTCGTATCGTAAAATTGCGAGCTACAGCTCGTGCGCAGAGTTTTATTCTTCCTTCGTCCGCCGAACTCACAAAACCACAACATTCACCGACAATTCTCATCGAAAAAACTCGTCGAGCCATCGTTCGGATGTTCCATCTGCCCGATCCTCCATCACGTCAGGCACTCGGACATTACAGCGTTCCGCTCAAAAAGCTTCGTTGAACGTATACGTCTATAAATGTGCAGACCCCGAAAGCCCCGCTCGCCGAGCCCACACTGCAGTTGCATAATTAAAGCCATCGGCGGGGAATTTCACCCGGTAAGGGAGAAGCGGTCGTATTTCTGCACGGCAGCCGCCTTCGTGGCCCATTAGGCTCACCTCCCGTTCGGGTACACGTATTTCGATTCGCTATCATCTCCCTCCCGTGCCCGCATATATATATACGCGCACGTGTGTGTATACCTCAACCCTTTCCTCTCTCTCTCTCTCTCTCTCTCCCATCAGCCGGGCGAGATGCATGAGCGTGGATACACGCGAGAGCGTACGGATACGCGGCGCGAGCGAACCTCGTTTTCCAATTACGCGGCCAGCCCCCATTCGGGGGGGAGGGGGGCGCCCGTACATCCCTCCGCGGCCCGGAATTATCGTTTCGTTCGGCCCGCATATACCGGGGTGGTATTAACATAACGACATTGCGCGACGATTAACAGGTTGTTTCGGACCTGTTGTGCTGCCGCCGCTGTTCGCGCCGCGCGCGGACGTGCATCTGCCCGCCGCTTACGGAGGGAGACGAATGGCTTTCGCACTTTTTTTTTTTTTCCCCCAACTCGATCAACGTTGTGTATTTTACACGCCTGGTCGTGCCATTTATTTTTACGGCCGCGGCCGGAGTTATTGATTCCGCGAGGGTGAAAATAAGGAAGAAGGAAGTAAGCGTGGTTTGATGAATAGGCCGATATACGCGCGGTATCTCGAGTGACGCGAAAGCGAGTGCTTGTGGCACGTTGAAATATGCACGCCCTTTCGCGTGTGTGCAGTTACATCGGGTGAGCGAGCGACGGTGCATGATTGCTTTTTATTTTGAAAAATTTGATTATCACACCCGCGAGAGCTGAATCGAGCTTGAGGAGTGTTATAAATAGTTAAATACAGAGCCAACGATGAATCTTGGCGTTTCAGGCCAACTCGGTACACGCTCCCTGATGATAAACAAGGTAATGTTCGTTCGGAGCGTATTATGTATATCTCGATGCAGTACGAACGAAAATTACACGTTTAGCGAGTCTGCGGGCGAGGGGGGATATGAATCAGCGAGAGCGCGACTGACGTGAATTTTCGGCCTTACGTGGTAAACTTGACAATTCCTTATTATTTTCGGATGGCGTGTGCGCTGGATGAGGGTAGGTGTTGCGTGACCGCGGCTCTTTTTTCGCGCTCCCGCACCTTCATATCGAGTGCGGTGTGCACGAGACGGCGGGATGGAGTTTTTTTTTTCCTCCTCCCGTCGGGCGTTATTGTACATTTTTAGCGATGCTGTTTTTCTCCTCCTCCTTTCGATCAAATTAATTACGGGCCCCGGGCGAAATGACGCACGCGTCGCACGGCGATCTGGAATAATGTATCGTATAAAGAAAAAAAAAAAACAACGACGCGACTTTGATGAATATTAATTCGTTCTCGGACTCTAAAAATACTTGAAAATTACTCCTGCGATTCACGCTTTGTGCGCGCGGACGCGAGCGTTTCATCGAAATGCGGGCGAAGGGAGGGACTGGCAAAAAAAACCGCCGAAAGCCAGTAGCAGCGGCTCGCGCGCGCTCGAGATCAAAGGGAATCAATGAGCACTCCGAAACGAGCTCATACCCCGGTGGAACTCGCGTGGCTCGAGAACGGACGAAATTCATCCTCGGCGAGGGACCGCGCGAGCAAAAAGCCCGGGGCATCGAATTTACAAGCTCACGATAGTCGTGTGTTTTCGTTCGTAGGCGCGAGCGGGAGACGCTGCTGACGTACGTATGGCACAAAGATGCGCGGCTGGTTCCCTCCTCGCGGGGGATAGCCCGTCGTTGCGTCGCGCCTCGTAAACAAGGATCTCGTTTGCCCCTCGACCGCTAACGCGTTAATGCGAGAATTATGAATCGTGACGTTATTTATAAAGCCGCTATTTTCATTTGCGCTGCAGCGCTCGCCCTCGCGGCCAGGAGTAATCGCCCGCGGTCCGAAGTCGTCGGCCCTCTCCTATTTTTTGTTTTTTCGAAGCTCGATTATTTTCACGACGATTCACCGTACTCGCGAAATCCGTCGAAGGGCGTCGAACTGCCGACGAACGCAAACTGCCGGCTCACTTTTATCGGGATTACCAGATTTACCCGCTCAAACACCCATTACGAGTAAACACCACGGGGGGGAGGCGCCACGGGCGTGAACGACCCTCCATCGGATTCTCGCGCGCGTACCCCTCCACCACCCCGACTCCCGTTGGAAAAGGAACAAAAAAAACAACGAGAGAGAAAGGGGTAGGTACAACGGGAGGCCCGAACCCACTCGGCGTATAATCGCGGCCTAATTAATTCTAATGGAAGCGCTCGCCCCGCCATCACTCCCCCTCCCCCCTAGCGAGTATTTCTCTTTCGACACGTTTCTGTATTTAGTTTTAACGGTCGGGGGAGGAGGGCGGAGGAGTACGCACAACAGCCATCGCATTATTCCCGCGCCGGGGCTATTTCGCACTTCTGCGCGCCTGTGTGCACGCGTACGCGTGCGAAAGTTCAACCCCGCACGCGTGTGCGTCACGCGCTGCTGTGCTATACCGTTGTTGTTGCGCGCGAGATCGTTGTTTATAGCCGCGGTGGCGGATCGTCCGCGCGGGGGGGAGACGGGGGGGGGGGGGGGGGGGGCCCATTACTCTGTCCGGGGTGTGCATTTTTTCGCTCGCGCGCGCGAACTAAACTCGCGCGTGTATTTTTTTGCGGAGTTTCGTTTGATCGATGCCTAGTTTCTTTCATCGCTGCCTGCCGGGATGGCAGAGGCTTATTTTGAGAGCTCGGGGCTAAACGGGAGTAATTTAAATTAGCTCGACGGATACAGTCCGAAAAAGTACTGAAAATAATCGTGAATCCAGGATGAGCTCTCGACCCTGCCTGCCGATTGTTCGTCCGAAAACGTACAAGTTGCGGCACGGAGGCCGAGAGGCTGCAGCTACCCGTCTCCCCCACTCCCATCCGCGCTTTCGGAATACACACGTGCCGGCACTTCCATCCCCTCTCTACCGTCAGCTATACAAATATACACGCGCGTACGTTTCGCAAGTGCCCAGCGGCTGGCATCTGCCCGCCGCCACGGTAGGGAGAGGGTACCGCGATCCGGCCAAACGTACAACATGTTTATGTATCGTCAGCAACATTAACGGCGCTATTTATGCACCGGCAGAGACCCCCGCCTATAGTGTCCCGTCCCCGATGCGAGCGCGAACGGGGTAGTATAGAGTAGGTGTGGTACGCAGTCGCTCGAGCGCTCCGGTATAATTATACCGAGAGCGGCGCTTTTCCGGGGCTCTCCCGGCCCCGATCGATCGCGTCATCATTCTGCCGAGTGTTTGGACGTGTACGCATCTGTTTCGCTGTTCGTGTGGATGATTAAGTTTTAAATTCGAAAAGAAAATCAGCGGAGCATCGACCGGCTGCGGAGAGTTGATTTTGTATTTTCGAATCAGCAATTACTGTAAATAGCTCGTAAAGTGTAATACTCTCTCGGAGAACGATGACCACGCCAGGCGCCATGGGATCCATCGAGGGAGCACAAACTCGTCGATCGAGAGCTTTCCTCCTACGACGGCTGATCGTGACGGACGAGCGTACCTGCCCGCCGTCGATCCGATGGCGAGCGGTAAACCCCCGCTCCTCTCTCTGTCGAGCGACGTCGGCGCGGCGTCGAGCTTTTTTTGCCCCTCCACGCGTGAGCGCGACCGTATGATTTTCGGCGCGCGGGGTGCAAATGTGAAACCCGATCGGCCGTTCGAAATAAACGCGGCGCATTGTACTTTCCCCGAGTCGCCGGTGCTCGTATAACCAGCACGAGCGGACCGGCGAGACCGCGAATCCGCTGCAGGGCCTCGCCTACGCAACTTTTACTATTGTACACGCTAATGTAGTACACGTATACGGGCACGCGCGAGCGGAAACCACCACACGGGCGAACTTGTAAGGAGACTCGGGAGAAAATCCGCGCCTCGCTGCGGCTCGGCTGGAATCATGCGTGGAGAGCGACCGATCGTGTTTATTGGTCTTGACACGCCGGGCGAGATTTGACTCTCCGACTGTGCGGCGTGTGCCTGACGCAAGTGCGCGGTGGATTGTTTTTTTCGGAAAGCGAATCTATGCTTTTTTTGCGGGCGGTTCGGCACTTTTGCGCCTAGATGCGGACGCTGTCGGCATTGGACGGTGGTGTGGTGGTCGCGGTTGCGTTACGGATCGGTAAACCTGTTTTAATGCATTCATCGTTGGAGGAGACGTTGGGAGGTGAGTGCAGTTGCTGCGTGGATGGCTCTTGATTTACCACAGGACAAGTGACGCGTTTGTAATACATTTGGAGGGACGAGACCGAACAGCAGTAAACAGCTTTTGGCCCTCCCCGCGGGTTTTTCGGTATTTCGAAAACAACATCACGACTTCGGAAAGTTTTCCCGCACGAGTTTCTCAATATTTTCAAAAGAAAGCCACCATACTTTGGTACCGACTGTACGGAAAGTTGGAAAAAAGAAAAAGTGGCTCATTTAAATCACTCGGGGGACAGAGGATAAGGGTGCATTATTTCCGTGCTCCATCACGGACTATTTACATAACTCCATCTCGAAAGCAGGGGGCCAAAAAAGTTCTGCCCTCGAACGCGGGGATTGAAAACTTTTTGCGCGCATTACTTCCATCAGCCTACGATCGACATAAATAACCTCCCTCCCCAACTTTCTCGACTTTTCGCTCTCTCTCTCTCTCTCTCCTATATCGTTCCTCCACATATTATATCATACTCCGGCACACTTACAGCGTGAAAATGACGCTCGAAACGTTTATGACGATCCCATGGTAATCCCAACTCGTCCCCCCCAGCATCTCCTACAGGCAGTACAATGACTTTCTTCGAAACCATGACAGTATTAAAATAAATCCCGCGACCGCGCCACCAACCGTTCCCAGAAACCAGTCCCGGACAGAGGTGAGACTGAGACTCATCAATCCAGCCTTGTCAAAGAGCAAAAGTCATTAGCACACATCCGTCTTATTATTAGACACCGGGACGTATGAAACTGTGTCACCTTTTCCTTCAAACAAAAAAAAAAAGAAAAACAAATCTCCAAGCACCACAAAAAGCACAGAGCGAATAAAAAACACAGACAACCCGCGGCTGCTGACTACCGTATTCAAGACTCGCTAGAGCCGAACGTGCACTTGCGGACCAACAGAGTGAGAGAGAGAGCGGCGCAGTATATATTCCAGGGGGCCGATTATCTCGTTGGGTAACACTGCCGCCGTGTGCTCCACCACATTACTGTGCCAGCTAGACGTGTATGCATTCGAGTATTGTACTCTGCAATACACCTATAAGTATATTTACCTGGAGTGCGCTGCAGGCGATGAGCGACGAAAGAGCTACCTCTATGTAGTCAGCCAAACGCGGATTGCGAAATGCGACCGGGTGCATTTACTTACAGAGGTGCTGTGCCCTGCTGTTGTGCTTGTATTATATACGAGCGCGCGGAGGTGGAGGTACGGAGGAGCTTGTTAGCGGCGCCGATCGGGCATACAGGAAATATAATAATGAAGAGGCCGGGGGGAGAGAGAAGTGAAATGATTCGGAGGCCGCGTGACGGCTCGTCGCTCGCGGATGAAGAGATGCCGCGCTCCGATTGAATATTGATACATTTCCTGCGCGCTTCTAATGGCTGTGAGAATTGAAATATACATGTATCTTTTTTCTGTTATAATGGGAACGGAGGCACGGAAAATGGAGGGAAAAATCGTCAGGTTGATAATCCGATCGAGGAGGACACGGAGCACAATTATTTTACGGAAGCTTTGAAAAAAAAGGTTATAATACTGTACGCTGCTGGCGTTGGGTTTTTTTTTTTTTTTGCTTTTCAAACGTTATACGGGTCAATGGCTCGATTTCGTCGTGTGCGCGGCGCTTCCATTTTTCAGGAACAAATCCGCATGAGCGAGACACTCTGAGCGCTTCAGTGCGGCCAGTGTGTATAGAGTATTTTGTCCCTCTTTTTTGGTGAATCGTGGAATTTTAAAGCTCTTACGGTTCTATAACAAAAATGACAACCAGAAATCACAAAACGAATGCTCGTTACTTTGGTCAGCGATTGCTTTTTTCATAGTTGTTGCCGTGCAACTACTTGATGGATACATAGGCGCGACAAAAAGAAAACATCTGCCAACGACACTTTAGCGCAATAAAACATCCACAGCTCTGCAGCGAAATTAATTCGTCGAGCTTTACAAAAATGTTGAAAAAAAAAAAGACTCGGCCTCTCGCACGGCCTCGGTACAGCAATTTAGGCTCGCAAATTCCGTCCGCACGCTCGCGGCTATATAGTTCTCGGAAATTCGCGGCTGACCCATTTGATGCGTGTCTCCAAGCTCATTGCGCCCAATGACGAGCGGCGCGGCTCTTTTAGATTTCTCTCTCTCTCTCTCTATTGTTTTCAAGCTCAATTTCGACAAGCGAGTTTCGTCACTCCGTATTTTTAGTCAGCCGCGGTGACTCATCTTTTTTCAAACCAAACAATGCTCACGCGTGATCTTGAAACCAAATTTACACTCTACCCTGTCTCATTACACGTTGGTACCATCATCGGACGTTCCGACGGCAAACAAACGCAAGTCCGACGATCAAACGCGCGATTCCCACCTTTCACGGGAAATCGCGCAAAACCAGCGCGCTCGGCCTACTCCCACCCAACGGATTCGTAATTCCCGCGGAGTCGATGTACTCTTTCAGAAACGTCGGACGAGGAGAGAGA
>JAPYYV010012242.1:0-17038 GCA_030522625.1 Copidosoma aretas | reverse complement strand
CCGGGAACTGGGTCAGATTGAATTAAACTTTTGACCTCTTTCTAATAAACAAATGCATTATCTGAAAAAGTTTATAATATTTTTGTACGAAAAAAAATTACTTGTTCCACTGATACAAAAAACGTATTTTCACCAAGTTTCAAAGTTGCAGAAAATTTTTTGTCGAAAAAAAAATATAATGAAAATTTGGATTTTTTCGGCGGTAATTTTCGATTATTTACAACAATTTTGGACCAATTTTAAAAAAATTTGCGGGAAAAGATGCATATTTGGAGAGCCTATAAGAAATTTTACGGCCATTAAGGCTATTGTTTATTGGCTTAAAGCTAAATTGAAAAAACCCGTTTTTTTGAACATTTTTTTGCATAAAAACGTTAACAAAAATTGTTGTACCCATTTAAAATGGGAAGTATTTGAGAGACATGTTTCTTATCACTATAATGATTGAATAAAACATGTGGCTACCTGTAAGGAATTTCATCCCAGGTTAGCCTTCCAATGAACTAATTCTACTGGCTATAAGAGCTCCTTTCTACCCTTAAAAATCGTATTACATGTAGTTTTTATCTGTAAATAGAAAATTTTATTTGATAATAAGAATTAATAATAATATTTGACCATGTTAGAATGCTCCAAACATTATAAATGATGCGCTTAAAGTTTTAGCATACCTTAAGTTGACTAACATAACCTTAGAAAAATTAGGTGCGTGCAAAATTGGCTATTTGCAGCAGTCTTTATCCACTAAAAGTTTTGTATTATCATCTTAACTCAAAATTTTATTGTAAACATAAATTCCTGGTTTATACATACAAATAAATGTTTTTATTTTTACCTTATACGTTATACTGATTACGGGAAACTCAGAAATATCGTAATTAAGGGTATTATAAGGTATATGTTTTATATTGCGTCACGTTAACTTGCGTAAAATAAACTTAATATTCCAATAGTGTAGCAAAAACCTTTTTTTTTTTTCGTGTACAAGTATTAGTCTTTGTTATGTAAAGAATAAATACGTCGGCCTTAATAAAAAATACGTACAAATCATAAAAATGTATGAAAATTTCGTTAATTGTAATTTTAAGCCATTATCAAACCTAAACAATCGTTTGATACATGCTTTTCTTTAATAAATGAAGAATTTTATTTAATGATCCTCCTTGATTATTAATTTCAAACATGTATAGGTAGAATTTATATTTTTAGGTAATGCTATAAAACTTTTGGGTATGAATTATAATAGTTCTAGGCAAATAACATAGCCTAAGCAAACACAGGTATGTCAAGAATCAATCATTTTCAGGGGACAGTATTTTTTTTTTTTGTTCAAAGTAAAATATTACAAAAATGGATTATACTTGAGCGATGATTGTTCTTCGAGCCTATATGTGTGATTATGCAAAATACAAGACAATCAATTACAAAATTATTTCATTATTTTCTAACCTCAAAACTATTCGAAAATATTAATTTTCTTACCATGGGCCCAAAGTGCAGCAGAGCCTTTTCGCCCTCAGGCCACACTTTGGGCCCTTGAAACAACTTTGCGCCTACGGGCAGAAAAAATTTTGGGCCCGGAGGGAATTGAATATTATTTTTCTTGCCTAGGGCGCAAAGTATTTTCGCGGGCCCAAAGTGTGCCCACGGGCGAAAAATTGCACTTTGCGCCCTCGCCCTCGGCAAGAAAAATAATATACGAGACTCGGGCACAAAAGTAAAACAAGCGCGCCCTTCGGGCGCTCAACTTTTTACTTTCTGCCCTAGTGGCGTAATGTACTATTTTCTTAGGGAAATAGGAAGAACTGTTCCAATCTAACTAAAAACATAATGATCACAGATAACGCAGTAATATAGTTTAGATCACTCGATGGTTTATGTTTTGTATTAAATTACTTTTATACAAAATTTGTTTAATAAATATCAATTTGTTAAGGCACCCTATGAGTTTTATATTAATTAGATAGTCAATAATGATTGTCAGCTATATAAAAATATGTAACTCTCAGTCTTTCCTACAGTGGACTTGTATGTATATTGCACCAAGTAATCCACGATCGAGGAAGTTAAATGACACTTCAAAAATCAAGATCATCAGGCAAAGCAACAACGTATTGTTTAGCAATTAAATGATTTACATAACAATTACAAGTAATTATTTAGTAATGGTTGACAAATACTTTTTATTAGCTATTACTTAAATTTGTTTTTTATTCATCTATTTGCGCATTCATATGATGCGGAGAAATCTTGTAATAGATGTTTTGACCACTTCTCGACATTGAATCAGGTCAAATCTTTTTCTACACCTTGCATTCTTAAGCATACAATATTAGAATAGATATGATAGAGCTGCTACAAAAAAATGGTGGACGACGTACTTTGTAGAACTCCCATAACAAGGGTATCAGATAAAAGAGTATGAAAACAAGAAATCAATTGTAGTCAAGTACTATGAAATGAAACACGGCTACCGATACAAAATAGTAGACTTGAAAAAAACCATGTACCCATCATACGATTTTGAGGTTAAAAATTAGGTCTCAACTACTGTACACAATTCATATGTACATTTCATAGATTGCGACGTTTGTTTAATGTGGATGCATGTGTCTATCTACTTAAATTTTGGAGACTAAGTAATGTTGAAGGAGAAAACTCGATTTTTTGTAGAGTATTTTGGAATTATCGTTCTATTGACCATATAAAAGTGCTGTAATATGAATAATATAGTTACTTGCTTCTTGATTTATAATAATTCTTAGTTTCCTGTGATCAAAAGTATGTATTAAGTCGAATAAAAACCACTTTTTCACATTTTTTCGACAAAAATTTGCGTTTTAATACATTTAAGGTTAGAAAATAATAATATACATACATGAATATTCTTTCTGTATTGTGCATCATCACACCTGTACGCTCTGATAAGATCTATCTCTTTATCATGATCTGTTTTTAAGGTATTTAATTTTGAAAAAAAATAATGGGAATGGACTACTTCAAATAATCGATTTTGGACATCCCTATTTTTGCTGAGGTTATGTTAGTCCACTAAAACAATGCTAAGACTTTGTAGCGCATCTCGTCATAATGTTTTGAGTATGTCAACATGGTCAAAAATTATAATTATTCCTCATTATCAAATCCGTCAGTTTCGTCCGACTAAAAGTATGTATTCATATGAATACAAACTAGCTCTTCCCATTTCGGAAAAAAAAATCACGTTGCCAGTGATTTTTTGAGATAAGAAAAGAACATGACAGGTAGATAAATATTTTTTCTATATTCCACATCAGCACATTTGTAAGCCTCAAAAAGAATCATGGTCCTATCTTGATCCGTTCTTGAGACATTTGATTCGAAAAAAAAAAAAAAAATGACTACCGTGCGACGGTGATGATTAGCATCACGAAGTATTATTGTACCATAAGGTAAGGTGAATCCAACACTCCCTGCTGCAGTAGCTTCGTCTACGCAGAGGCATGAGGCGTCTTTAGATTATTTCCTTCTTCCTGCTATTAAACAAAAAAAAATACCCCCTTTTGGCTAATTCTGTCTGACTTGTGTGCACGTGACTATACGTGCCTACCAACTGAATATATCCTCCCCACCCCCAGGAGACCTAACCCGTAGGCAAATGCTCCTTTTTAATAGCAAAGAAGAGAGAGAAGCGGAGAAACAGAGACAGACGTATTGACAGTGCAGGTTCGGTGACTGATACAGAGACTAAGGGCGGAATCTGGTCAGTACTCACGCAATCATTCCGAAACTTGGAATATTAAGGTGTTAAAAGTGCCTCAGGTTGAAGAGAAAGTGAGAGAGAGAAACACATGCCAGTCAGACATCAGACTATGAGAGAAGTGAACTTTACCGATAGGCCATCCACTTAGCCACGCTGATAGTTTTAGGATTGATGGATACTTTACCAAATAAACTGGTCCAGGCGTTCGCCCCCCCCGATAGGGGCACGCCAGGCGCAGGCCCGTCGACCAATCGGCTAGATCAACAGGCTTTTGGCTTCCCTGACGGGCATTGGCTAACTACCATTGCCAGCGGGCACCCACCGACCGAAGCCAGGCAGCCGCGCTGACGACTTTCCCAGGAGGGATGGCCCCCATAAAAAGATTATAGATAGAGGAGGCTAGTCACTGAATCCCATCTAAGTAGGCCCGTTTCCTCGATAGAAATAGATGCAAGACCGAAGTTCCTTGACTAGAAATATCTGAAGCTTGCGCTGATCAACTGCGAGAGGCTTCATTGTAGCTAATCCGGACCCAAGCCTGATATATATGTATATTTATATAGGTCACGGATCTTCGGTCTTGCATCTCTTACTAAAGAGGCAAAGTGTTTTTGAGACACTAGCATCCTTTTTCTATGATACATCTACGATTGCTCCCAGGTCCAGTCATAATCAGAAAAGACCACAGTCTGCCCCTGAAAGGACGGCCTAATAAACAGATTTTTGGAAAAGAAATTTGTATTTAACACTTGAATGTCTGCTTGAAAAGAATTCTTTTAGCATTCTTTCGAAAATCAAAAAGTAAGCAATAAGTCATTAAAATCTGATAAGTAGCACAAAAGTGTCATTAATCAATAAAACAATACTGTTATTGTACATTAATAACACGTACATGCACGAGAAAAAATATAATATTCGAGATCACTAAAAATCGTTTTTCTCTCTTGATTCTTAACCTATCGCAATCAAATTTAGCTTTATTGATATCTTAGAATGTCACCTTTATGTCTCTAATTATTATTTTACATAAAAATTGATGTATTGATTGGTAAAAATTAAACTTCATTAATATAATATTTTATTTCTTTAAAGATGCCTTGAAGAACTCTTTTAGTGCACTATAATAACGTTCGCAGAACCAGACATTCGCAAATGCATATATAATGTGAATTGAACCCATATTACATCGAGTCTGTCAGGCTAGGAAGCTAGCGCGCTAACCACTAAACCATGTACTTTATGTAGGACTTTTGCATAAAGGTCCGTATAAGCAGTCTTGAAACGCTATGGAAGATAATTTTTTTGTCTTGAAGTATGTTCTATTTTTTTTCAACAGTCCCTAAAATCTTTGATACACCCATTACAATTGTTATTATTAATAATATCCCCATCTATAATTTGATAATTATTTAATGTAATGTGCAAAATATCCATCTACAGTTATAAATACTTTTACGCACTTTTACTCGTCGATTATCTAGTACTATATCAAATTGCCCACGTATTATATTCGTGGAGGAAGCAAGCTATATAATATGTGCCCGTGTAATCAACTTACTATAGCTACTTTGTATTAAGAAGTCTATCAACACAACTCTAAAAGAAAGCCAAAATATACGGAAAATTTCTTTAATAGTCCAATAGTTTAAAAAAGAGCAACATAACTGAGGTGACAAAATTATTTTTACCAAAAGAGAAAGCCTTAATCGTTTCCAAGAAAAACTAAGGTAGTGGCAATTTTCACTAGCACGGTTGGATAAAAAAAGTCAATTGCAGGGAAGTACGGACCGAGAGGTGAAACGTGGGATGAAATACTCCACCTTCTCTGGTTTCAAGCTGGGAGCACCTCGAGGGGAATCACCCCTAAAAAGTTATATCTCCGCGCAGACAATGCCAAAGTAACTATTGACCATGTGGCAGGTTGACGATGACCATGTTTACTGTGCACTCTATGCTTGTTTCTATCAATTTTACTTACATCGTGCACCAAAAACCGATGACTTTGTCGCTGTTTTCTTTGAAGGTCTTCTGAAAACAAAAAACTTAATAGATAAAAAAAGTAAGAAAACTGCCGATTGCCAACTGGGTTGGAAAGATAATAATTTTTTATATCCGCAGTAACATCCGTTGGTTTATTCGGTACTTGTTCTGTTGTCCAATTTGGATGTCAGATTACAATCGACATTGCGTTCAAGCATATCTTAGCGCTAGAGCAGAGAAACGCATCCGTAAGTGCAAAGCTGAGGATATTGTTAGTATTCAAGTGTGAGTAGGGGGGCAGGAATAAGGGTTCCGTAAGACTACTCGCAAAAAAGCGATCTACAGGTCAGTAGCAGCCAACTTAACATAGAACAAAACGAGTATACTTGAATTTTGCAAGCAGAGCGGAGCACCTGTTGACCGAATGGCTTGGATGCACACATGGGAAGGTGTATGTATATATACACATATACATCGTGTATACGTTAGCTTCTCGTAAAAAGTTTCTTATTTGCGCCCTTGCATCTTTCCCCCTCCTGCCCTCCTCACCCCCAGCCCTGATACCGGAGAGAGAAGAGGAGACAAGCCATATGCGCTAGCATGGGCTCATCGCCAATACTTACACCCTTTATGAGAGGAGGCCCTTTCACGGGGCTCCCACCGGTCCCTGCTGCCGTACTTTTCTTGCTCTTGGGTACACATGTATACGGGTGACAGGAGTTGTTAGATGGTACAGCCGTGTGACAGACATGCGAACTTCCCTACTCCCCGGGGACATAGAGTTTCGACGTGTACACACGTATATACGTACACCTACTCCGATGACGACCGCTACCTATTATGAGTTCCATTATATCTGCCTGCTGCTGCTACTGTTGCCTAAAATTTGCCGATCGATAAATAAGAACGAGCCTCAACCACCACAACCCCCCCTCAATACGTGGGTCACCCTCCCTGACTCCTTTTTTCTGCTTCCCCCTTTTATCATTGGACGTCTCTCTTCCATACCTTGCACCACCGTGCCACGTTGTTGTTAGAATAAATTGGTAGTGGGTCTCTGCCTTATGTATGGACCTTCTGCCTTCGTTCCCCTTACTACTCTGATGTCGGAAAATTTTTTTTCTTTCATACCAACGTTTAGGTACACGTATACTATCTTTTCGCGATAGAATGGAGGCGGATCATGATTAGGGTATTTTAATGTTGAATGCTTTGGAAAACCTCACGTGGTCAGGTAATTTTTCGAATAATCAATTGAAATTTTAAAAACAGGTATTCGTCCCTTTATATGTACAAGTATTACTTGTTAAGGAGGCTCTTACGCCATCTCCGCACTTAGTAGGACGCCTATCACTGAGTTACGTTCAACTCGCTAGTACTCGAAAAATACTTAACAAATCAGGCCCAAAAAATGTATAGACGTCCTTCAGACTCTCTAGTTTCTTAAATTTTTTTGTCGCATATTAATAAGATATGTGGGTTTTTCGAAAAAAATCTAGTATACAAATCAGAACTTCAATCGATAAAATTGTATTGCAAATTTTTAAAAATCACAAACTTTTTATTTCTACATTATGCATTTTCCTTTCAAGAATGTGTGTAAAATATTTAAGATCACAATATTGAATATAAAAATTTTAGAAAATTTAGTAAAACCTTTTGTATTGTGCTGCACTGCAGCACGTGTTTTGGTCTACTTTTTTTTTTACAAAATTATTAATAACTCAAAAAAATTAACGATAACATTGAGGCTCTAAAGTACTTATCTGTTCAAAATTTTTTATGCTTTAATGCTGTGTCGTTTTTTACCAGAATTTACCTTAAACTATTTATTTTCAACTCAAAACAGGAGAAAAACTAATGTTTTCTGTGTTATTTGCTGTAATAAGTGAATTTTCTCACATTCTTCGTAAAAAAAATAGTTAGAGAGACCTTCCCTTAACAAACGGCCCATAGAATTAAAGCTTGTAAAATTTTGAACAGATAAGCACTTTAGGGCCCCAAAGGTAACGTTTATTTTTTTGGGTTATGATTTTGTAAAAAAAAGTAGACTAAAACACGTACTGCAGCGTAGTACAACACGAAACCTATTAACTAAATTGCTTCTCAAATCGATCTCAAACTTTGTATACACGTTCTTGAAAGGAAAATGCATAATGAAGTATCAAACAATTGTGATTTTCGGAAATCCGTAACACACTTTTATCGATTGAAGTTTTGATTAGTAAGTTAGATATTTTTCAGGAAAAACCACATAACTTACCGATATGTAACAAAAACTGAAAGAAACTAGAGAGTCTGGAGGAGGTCTACACATTCTTTGGGCCTGATTTTTTGAGTATTTTCTAAACACTGGCGAGTTAAACGTAACTCCATGATAGGCGCCGTACTAGGTACGGGAATGGCGCAAAAGCCTCCTTAAACAAGTTCCACATTTACGAAATTGAATTTTTTCTGGCGATTTTAGTAAAATATCTGTACAAAGCTTTAACAAACATAATTTTTGTATTTTGTAAATCCAATGAGGATGTTTGCCCCAAGTGCTCTCGCTAGCGGCATCACCGCCGTTAAAGTACTTTGTGTACTGACTTGTATATCTATGTACAGATATACCTATACATACTGGTGGATCTATAGGTATACCAATTAACACGCAAAGTACCTCAACGACGGTGGTGCCTTTAAGAGGAACACTTGGGGCTTGGGGGCAAACAACCTCATTCAAGATAAAGTATGGGGTTCTTTCATTTTTAATTCTTGGTTATAACAATTTTCATAACTCAATCAAATTTTTTTGATTAACTTATATACTGTCAGACTTTTGAGAGGGGATGCGCACTCTCAAAGTCATTAAATAGTAGTTTTCGTCACAAATGTGCATCTCTCCAGGGCGGTCCCTCAGCCCGAGGGCGCTTGCGAAGCAACGCCCGAGTGACCGTTGGGACCCCCCTAGTCGGATGCACATGAGTGGCGAACGCTGTTTTTCCTACCAAGGGTGTACCAGGGTTGCAAAAGTGCCCGAGGTAGGGAAAATAGATTTAAAATGTCTTTTAATGTCTGTCAAATGTTTTTTTAAATCTTAAGCATGGCTCAATAGGGAAAAAACCAATAGACATACTTTGTCGGATTTTTAAAGTCTCGGGAAGACTTTTGAAGTCTTTAAATGACTTTCGTAGCTTTTAAAATCAATCCGTGACTCTGAAGGACTTGCAAAGTCAATAAATGAGTTTTGATGACTGTAAAAGTTTTCTGATAACTTGGAAATTTTTACAAAATTTTAAATTTTAAGTGACTTTTTTGCCTGCTTTTGTGTGCTGTATAATGACTTATATTACATTTTTAGGTACGACCTTACGTTAGTGCCTTGTAATTTTTTCAGAGCATAAATGTAACCACTCATAAACCGTCTATTTTTTTATGCAAAACTAATTTTAAACCTTATATGAGGATGATTCAAATAGGTCCTTTGGTGTATGTATGGATGTATGTGTGTACGAAATCGAGTTTTTTGACTAATTAAGTAACCATTGTCCGATCGAGTTTGAATTTGGTCGATAAATTTGTGTTTAATACCTATGCTGGACAAGTTTTATTAAAGGGAACAAAATTCCGAACACTTTTACGACAGTGTTCCGAAGGAGAAATATTGGTCTTATTGCTATAACTTTTTTGACATACATATCACACGTTCACATTCTAGGACAAAGTTGTAGATCTTGATAAAACACAACTTTTTTGTGTTATACGTTTTACAGTAGTATACAATGCAGATGCTTAATAACGCAAATAGTGCGGAAAGTTCGATAAAATCGTTTCTTACCTACTATTGAAGGAAATTTAATTCCCACAATAAATTGCTAAATGCAAAAGTTCTAGAACTCTTGAAAATGCAACTTTTTTGTTCAGTAAGTTTTTTCCACAATACCATCTCAACTTTCTAACCAGTGAAAAATGTTTTAAAATGGTTGAAAAACCGTTTAATAGTACCTAATTTTCTTGTATCACATTTCTTCAAGCTTGCGTTCGAAGACAAAGTTGTACATCTCCATAAAATACAACTTTTTTGCGTTCTACATTGTACTCTAGCATGCAATGTAGATGCTCTATAACGCAATAGAGTGACGAATACAGCGAACATTTGTTTTCGTCTACCACAGACAGAAATAACAATCCTACATCATGGTCTTAAACACAAAAGTTGTAGAGCCTATTAAGATATAACTTTTTAAAGCACCTTACTTTTACATGATATTTGCGGATAAAAAGTCGAATGCAAAAGTTGCACACCTTGCGTAAGTACAAATATTTTGTATCTGCTATTTTCGTCTACAGTGTCGTCCTAACTCAGTAAATAATGAAACCGTTTTAAAATAGCCAAAACTTCGCTTTGTAACAAATAACTAATGACATTTGCGGATAGAAAGTCGAATGCAAACATACACCTTACGTTAGTCAAAATTTTTTGTATGTGACATTTTCGTCTACAGTGTCGTCCTAACTCAGTAAATAACAAAACCGTTTTAAAATATCCAAAACATCGCTTTGTAACAAATAATTAATAAATATGACATATGTGGACAAAAAAAATTTCTAAATGACATCAAAGTACAATTATACAATTTAAATTATACTTTTAGCTTTGACACCTTACCACAGATTGGTCGTGTCCTACATGCAAGACAATGTTTTGCATGAATTTAGTCGCTTGTTACTGTTACAAACCTTATAATCAGATATATTAGTGACTGTAAGCTGCTGAGTAAGATTTCCACTACTATGTTGATTAAAATTTAACTCTTCTGGCTTAGTCAATCTTGATGTACTTGGTAAATGCTGTAGATTTTTAAGACTATTTCATCTATATTTTTATTTATCTATTCAGATTAATTTTTCTCCTTGCTTTTCTTGAACCACTGGCATCGCATTTCATAAAATTATATAAATTATATATATTTACCTTATTTCTACTGCCAAGCATCTTAAATTTAAATAATTTTGTATTGGACATACAGTAAAAATGTGTTGGATGTTGATACTAAAAACTTTTGTTTTCAATATGAACACACTAAGCTCTACAATTATTAGTTAATACAATATTTTTTCTCTATGTGAAGAATCCGAAAGATATTTTATTATTCTGTCATGATGGTTATTTGAAATTGTTTAAAGACTTTAACGTCATGAAAATTCATTGAGGGAGTTCACTGATGCCTAACCTTTATTACGCACACATGAGCAGTGTACGAAAGGGATGTACAATCACGTAGCTATATAACATAGCGCGCAGCTTCCAGCATTAGCCGTCTGCTCTCAGATAGAAAAATCATTGTAATAATTCATTAAGTACTTATATCATAAGCCATAAATGAGTATATGACCGATTCAATCTGTGATCGTCAGATGTTTAATTTTTCGGAAAAAAATTCCTAATCAAACCTTCACTTGGATTGTTGAACTATTTCATGGTATACTGACAGAATTTACTCATTCACACGAGACACCGCATTAAACGCCTTTGTTATTTATTTTTGCATACAGACTCATAAGCATCTTGACGTTGATTTTCTTAGCTAATAAACTTTTTTAAAGACTTAAACATTTTCAAATGAGTTAACAAGTGTCCCAAGATTTTCAAAAAAAATTCCATAGTCGTTTATAGTGCGCAGCCCCTCAGACAATGTCGTATCTATTTACATAATGATTATTCTATTATCTATTTCCCAATTTACTTGGATCTATTTGCATCTTTTCGAGTATAATGTCTATGGAGCACGGAAAATCTCTGTAATACTCTGGGAGGTACTTATTAAAGAAGTCAAGAATAGTCTAAGGTATTGCCAAAATGAATTCTCGATGTCAAAGTAATATTTTTTTAGAACTCATACTCAAATAAGAAATTTTTGAACTGGAACACTTCTTATGGTAGGGAGTGAACAGGCGCGTGAGAGAAAGAATACACCATAAATATTTCTCACTGATTTTCATATAAAAAGGAGATTCTACGTGTCTACAGTTTATTTTCTCTGTTCCGCTATTCTCCCCACCACGTTACCATGGATGTATGCAGTGCTTTCCACATTGAGTCATAGAGCTGAGCTTATGCGTTCTGCATGAGAATACTATAATGCTGCAGTATTGGGTCCGACAAATGCGTACATGTACAGGTGTAAACAGATCTGAACCAGACAGAGAGAAAGAAGAGAAAAGCACTCCAGTGTGCATCCATGTATATCTTCCTATTTTTGGGTTGGGGCCCACCACCCCCCCCCCCCCCCCCCTTATACTTCTATCACAAAATAAGGTAAATTTCGTTCAAATTTTCCATTATTTTATGAAAGTTTGATTGCTAAACTACTACCACAGCCCCCCACACATCCGAACCTTTCCAAGAACAGCCAAAGTCTAATGAAAATAAGCTACGCCCCTTTCTTTGGCCCCATAAATATCCAAATCTTTCTAAATACGTCCGAATTCTCCCAAAAGCAGACTAAACCCTAACTCCGAACCCCCACAGCCTACCCACATATTTAAATCTTTTTGAGAACGACCGAAGTTATCCAAATACAGGCTAGATTTCAATACATATATCGATGTATCTAGAGTACTACTTTTTATTATTAAAAACACAAGTTTTTTGAATGATAATGCTAAAATTTATAATATCTTCTAAACTTGTAAATAAAACTCAAAATCTGGAACTTTATTACACCTTCCAGAAAATGACAAGGTATGATAATTCAGCTATTTTTATTTAAATTTCTTGAACTCCCTCCCGCAGGTACAATGCGTAAAGAAATTTTGCAGTACCTTTTAGGTTTTGCTACAACGCCCAATTAATTTTTTCAAATTATAGGTGAGGTTATTACAATTCATAAAAAAAAATTTAATCATGCAACAGGATTATTCTACACGACAAATATGTTTAAAATATTTAAACTGTAGTTCTCGCCGGATGCTCTACGTACTACGAGAAGATAGAATTTTTTATTCATGTATCCAAAATGAAAATGTACTTTTTTGTGTATGTGTACGTACAAGTAATTTTACTAATTAAAAAAAAAAAGATTATGAAAAATTATTTAATCATATAATAAGAAAAATAAAAAAATTATTTTTTTAATTTCCCTACCTATTTTTATGATAACATACATGACGTGCTTTTTTTGAATTAAAAAACGTTACGCAAAGCAGAATCGTTTGTTTTATATTTTTGTTAGTCATCCTCGAATATTTCTTATAGATTTAAATTTTCTATTTTATAATCATTATCATAATTTATTTGCATAAAAATTAGATACTAAAAGTCGCATCTTGATAAGGAAACGTATATTTAGTCATAAAAAATTAAAAATAATTATATTTTAAAAAAATTTCTGTCGATACTTTGTCGTTAAATTTCTCAGTTGTAATCAAGAACTAAAAAGTATAAAAATTGATTCAAACATAGAATATACATAGTATTAAAAATTAAAGTTAGTTTCCATTCATAATCATGTCCTTACGTTATTTGATTTTGTTTTAATTGAAGAAATACTAAAATTGTGTTATATAATCAGTCGTGTTTCAAAAACGCCATGAGTGATTTCCATGATCCAGGGCTTAAAATATACATTTTTGTATCCATATATCGATTTAGTAGAATAATGAATGTTTCATACCTCTTAAGCTTGTTATAACGATATTTGAGGTTCAAAAAACTATTTTTCGCTATTTTTGGGAAAACAATTATATTTCTATTTTCTAAATAGTTATATCTCAGGCAAAATTAAAGTAGCCTTATTTACCATTTTGAATGATTTTCTACGCTATTATTTATTATAAAATAAATACTAAGATTTTGTAACAAATAAGCAATACTTCTCGAACCGGTCGACAGATTTTTATTATTTGTGGATAAAAACTTTTGTTATCTTACGATTATAGCTGTTAAATATTTATAGTATAGTTATATGTACCTTATTCAGGTTTTTAAGACAATTTTTTTTATCTATAAAAACCATTTTCAATATTTTGCGATTGAAAAAATTATGATTTAATCAAATAAATAATTATATCTTGTGAAGCATATAAATATAACTTTATTTACTATATTTTATTATTTTAATTCACTATTTTCTTGTATATTTATTATGCAGGTACTAGCATTTTTTTTAAATTGCAACATGAAATATGTACAATAATTCAATAAGTTTTTCCTTTACTTGTTAAGTACTCTGTATCGATCCACATACATATGCATACGTAAATAAGTTGTAAATAATATTGTAAGTAATGAATTTGATGGTACTTATAAGTGCTAGAAGAGAGCTGTTATCGCCCGGGGCGCATGGTATATACTCTTGGCTCATTTATTATTTAACGCTCGGCCGCTGCTTCGAGTACGAGCGTTTTTGCCTATCAGCAAAGTGTCCCTAGCGGTGTAAGAAGAGGAAAAGTAGAAGGAAAACCGAAGACATGCACCTCCGACATAACAATTGCATAAAGTGAATATTAAACTGTTAAATATTTTGTGAGTTAATTATTTTTCATCATTATTAAATTTTTTTTCTTTGAAATATGTAAAACAATGGTAAATAATCAATTTTAAATAATGTTTTAAGTCCTTTCTGGTGTATAAATGTGGTGCTTAGCAAGAGAGAAAGCATATAAGACTTTAATTGTTTGATAAAAAATTTCACATTTCAAATTTTTTGGAGCAAAGAATAATGCAATAAGAAATTAAAATAATAGAATTGCGTAAACATAGTCGATTATTGAGAAATGTATTTCAAAAAACAGTTTTACTAAGCATGTGATGATTTCAGTGAGCTTATAAATTTCGTGTTTGAATTCTTAATATTTTAATACCTTGTTGTTCTGTTGTCTTATGTATACAAGTATGTATTAAAAAACTGTTATAATTCGCATTCTATAAAATTGTAATAGATCTACTGCGATACATTTTGTTAATATTCTTCTTTCTCGTTCTATTTGCCCTTTCGTAACTCAATATGAACTATTTCAGATTATACAATAACTATAACCTATGCTAACCCGGTATGACAATAAAGAGCCAACTTGAATAAGGTAAATGGTCTTATTAGATTGTTTTACTTGAGTAAATTTATATTAAACTATGATTGAAGTAAGTATATACAGCCTTGGTTAGTAAGTTTGGCTGTACTTATCTGACATGTTCCTGAGTGCTACCATTGGAATAATACCGCTTGTCTACAGCACCATGCTTGGTGCAATTGATGCCATGAGCATATTAGGAACTTGACCAGCTTATGACTGGTCCTTAAGTGACTAGATGGGCGGTCATTAGGAAGAGGAGGGTGCTGTATGAGAGGGCACGTCCTCAAGCGTATAAGATGATGTGACGAGGTTATGAACTAAATCGAGGATGCTGAGCATGCTGAAAATGTTTTCAGATTGAAATATTCTTTGGTTTCCGAGATATCGATACGTGGTATTGTTCATAACCTACATAATAGCGATACATAATAAATCTTATGAGCGATATTCAGTGTGCATTTGTGTGTGTATCCGATTGCGCTTAAAATTTGTATACCTACATTTTGCGGTGTAATGATTAAGAATCTTTCAGTCAAAATTATTGCAAATGCCTGGGGATAATTACAGAGTGATTTTTTCAGTTTCAAGCAGTATTTGAAGCTTAAGCGTTAGATGAATTAATAGAGCATTCGCACCACTAGTGGCACAAAGTCTCTGCGTGCTTGCATGGCATCCAAGTTAGTGCAAAGCTGTAGGAACATGAATTATTTCATAAATTAGTTTCAAAGTTGAGAAATCCATTGGAAAAAAGTGTGTTACTCAGCCACTCGCTGGAGATGCCCCATCACATGCCAACTGTAATAGAGTAGGGATTATAATCGTTACAGCAGGGTTTAGGGCAGGGAGGAAGGGGGCGCGAGCCCCTACTAGGAGGCCCGGGAGCGAAGAATCCCCTTTGCGAGGGTCTTGAGAGGGTAAAGTGCCGCCAACACATCTTTAAAGCCGGTAACTAACTGAGATGTCGATCTGAAAACAATTCGAGCATTTTCAGCATCCTCGATTTACTCTATAACCAGTCTATCATCGGCTTATAAGTGGCTGAAGTACGCGTGAGATTGTGCCCATCGATACAGCACTCTTGCCATTAGAATCTTAACGGTATTCATAACGAATTTAGCTTGGCGAGTATTTGGTAGACACTCCACGAGCACTTCACGTCAACTCGGCGGATACTTAGCGAGTACTCAAGTGCCTGGCACTTGGCAAGCACTTGGCGGGCACTTGGCGGGTACTTGGTGGGCACTGGGCGAGTACTTGACGGGCACTTTACGGTCACTTGGCGGGTACTTGCGGGTACTTGGAGGGCCCTTGCCATGCACTTGACGGGCACTTACTTGCCGGGCACTTATTTGCTAGGAACTTGGCGGGTACTTGGCAGGCACTTAGTGGCTTCTTGGCGGGTACTTGGAGGGCACTTGACGGGCAGTTACTAGTTCTCACTTCCTGGCTAAGTGCCTGGCAAGTGCCTGGCAAGTAAGTACCTGTCAAGTGCCCTCCAAGTACCCACCAAGTGCCCGTCAAATGCCCTTCAAATACCCGGCAAGTACCCGTCGTGTGCGTGCTAAGTACCCATCAATTTCCCGTCAAGTGCCCGCAGGGTGCCCGGCAAGTAAGTGCCCGTCAAGTGCTTGGCAAGTGCCCTCCAAGTATCAGCCAAGTACTCGCCGAGTGCCCATAAACTGCCCGGCAAGTACCCCCCAAGTGTCCGCCAAGTGCCCGCTAAGTGCCTGCCAAGTGCCCGGCAAATAAATACCTGCCAAGTGCCCGACAAGTGCCTGCCAAGTGCCCGCCAAGTGCCCGGCAGGTAAGTGCCTGCCAAGTGCCCACCAAGTGCCAGGCACTTAAGTACTCGCCAAGGACACGCCAAGTTAACGTTAAGTGCCCGTGGAGTGTCTACCAAATAACCGCCAAGCTAAATTCGTTATAAATACCGTTAAGCTTCTAATGGCAAGAGTGCTGTATCGATGGGCACAATGTCACGCGGTTGGATAGTGATATTCATTTCATTATCCTCATCATCATCATCATTATTATCACTTTGACTGACAGCAGACTCAAACATCGCACCATCATCGCTATATTTTTCTTTTTTCATTCGTTTGATGGGTAGCGGCTTCATAGATGGTTTATCAAAATAATTATGAGTCACAGAATATTTTCTTTTTTTTTCACCATCTTGGATTCCGTAATTATTTCCCAATAGGATCTGTAATAGGTTTAAAAGTTTCACTGAGCTCTTTATCAACCTTATCTTTTCCA
>JAPYYV010012241.1:0-10718 GCA_030522625.1 Copidosoma aretas | reverse complement strand
TGTATCTCTCTCTCAATAAATGAACAAAAGTAGTTGGACGACTGCTAGTCCTGCGGCCTGTAAAGGAGCAAGAGACCCAGTCCACAACCTTCCAACCTTTTGTTGGAAGTAAAATAAAGTTAAGCAATTGTTTTTAACAATAGCCTAACGAGGATGGTGATGATGATAATGATGATAATGATGATGATGATGATGATGATGATGATGAGGATGATGATGATGACGATAATGATAATGATTATGACGATAATAATGATGATGATGATGATGATGATGATGATGATGATGATGATGATGATGATGATGATGATGATGATGATGATGATGATGATGATGATGATGATGATGATGATGATGATGATGATAATGATGATAATGATGATGATGATGATGATGATGATGATGATGATGATGATAATGATAACGAATTTTATAATTGACTATTAATATACGGTTAAATTGGTATGTAGAATTAAAGACGGTTTTGTATGATCCCTCATAATTTTTTTTCGTAACCAATTGAAATTTGCAAGTATTTTTAGTTGCAAATTCCATTGTTAATAAGTATCCGGCGGATTCAGTTTATTTTTGGTTTGCTACTTGTGCATAACGTCAACTATATTTTGATACATTTATAGGATCTTAATTTCCTTTAAATACTAGTTGTTTAAACAAAACGAAAATCCCGATTTTCGTGCTATTTTTCCATTTGCGACCGGACTATTGGTCGGAGAGAAACTTTTTTTTAAATTGTAGATAATTTAGTAGACTATAACTTATATCTTAAACGTTTGTCTGTACGGTCTATAGTTTTTCTTATATTTAATGAAAACTAGAAAAACGTCCGATTTCCGGCACTAAGTTGTTAATAACTCAAAACCCGATCGTACGAATCTGTTTCAAAATACTTATGTTACATAAAATACTATGAAGAAGCCATGAACAATATAACAAAAGTGTAAGGATTAAGTTCCTGAAATGTTTACTACATATCTAGTTTATTTGTTTATCCTTTTAAGAGTAATGATAATTATACATGATATGCGGGGACGTGGTGTTTTGGACAGGGTTATAAATACTTTACCCGTAGAACTTTACATACCACGCTATCATTCCTGCGGTTTAGGTACTAAGCTTGTAAAATGTCTCGTTAGAGGTGACCCAGGAATAAATCTGTTAGACGGAGCTTGTAAGGAGTACGATATAGCTTATTCTCAGATTCGAGAAAATATTGAGGCTAGAAACTCAGCGGATAAAGTTTTAGCTGAGAAAGCCTGGGAAAAAGTAAAAGCTTGGGATTCGAATATTAGCGAGAAGGCAGCTGTTCTAGCGATAATAGGTGCTATGAAGCTTAAAAGTAAATTTGGTATGGGTCTGAAGAGTATGAAAAAGTAACGACATACTACTTTAATTACAGAACTTAGAGCTGGTTTTCGAGGAACGAACACTAAAAGTAAAGATGCGTGCAAAGTTATTGGTTCTGTTTTGAAAGGTGCGCGTAGTGCGGTTAAAAAAGCAGGTAGTAAAAAATATGTCAAAGTACCGCGTGTATCACATCTCCCTGCTGGAATTGAAGGTGTATTACCTTTGATACCCTTATTTGCTGGTTTGAGTGCCACTGGTGCACTAGAAAATGGAGTAGCAGGAATATGAAAAAGTATCAATGCAGCTAAGGCTGCTAAGCAGCAGCTACAAGAGAGTCAAAGACATAATGTAACTATGGAGTCTATTGCCCTTGGGAAGGGTCTCCATTTTAAACCATACAAGACTGGGCTAGGTGTCTATTTGAAGCCATATGCTTGAAAAGATTTTTAAAAAAACGGTTGATGATGTAAAACTTCCTGATAGAACTTTAATTGACATTGATATACTTAAGTATGCTAAAATATTAAAAATTCCTGATTTTCGCGGGGTATTTATGCGGAACAATTTACCCGTGAGTTGACCACGATATCGTGAAACTGTGGTAGTGAACATTGATGATAAAGATGGACCTGGGACTCATTGAGTGGCGTATCGAAAACGCGGTAATGATGTCATTTACTTCGATAGCTTTGGTAATCTGCAGCCAACTATAGATTTAATATTGTAACTAGGCGTTGGTAAGGTTAAGTACAATTATAGAAGATATCAAAATTTTTATTCTTAAAAATACGGTCATTCATGTTTAAAATTTCTATTACGAAGGTTGTCAAAATGTATATTAAGTAGTGTTGTTGTTAGAAATCTATCATCATCTCTTTAACAGTTATGGAAGAAACAACATTGACACTGAGTCTGTCTGGTACCTCTTCTGTATTGGAAGCGCAGTATTTTCCACCTATTGAGGTAGTAGTTTACCCACAGTCACGCAAGTAGACCTTACATGGACAGGAAAATATTTTGCGTGTATATGTGTACATGTCCCGCTCTGCTTCTATATAAATATATTATCTCTGCTTAGCTGTCGGTTTTCAGTGAAAATTTCAATTTTTCGATCAAGATTATTCAACAACCATACCGCTGAGCATTTTCATTTTTGAATATTTGATGTATTATAATATTTTACGTAATTTGTTAGTTTTTTGTAAATATTCATCGTGTTTTGGCTGAGAAATCAGTGTTTACGTTGCTCTTGGAATGACTTTTTCTATGATACACGTACTAAAACTATAAACTTTGGAACGCAATATTTTCGTTTCAGCACCGCTGAGCCTTCAGAAATTTTAAGAGTAGATCAAAATAGTTTAAGGAAAACATGTTTAAAATTTCAAGAAATTTCGTCGTTTCGTCATTTCATCAACAACTACCTTCAACTATCAGAGAAAAATAACTACGTTCTGGCTTAGTAGAACTCCTAACGTTTGGTACAATTCCAAATATTGACGAAAACCATAATAAATTTTACGCAGGTGATAAAGTAATTGTTTTACCAACTGGCAGCTACGAAATTCAAGAATCTGAATCATTTTTAACAACATGTTACAGTCTGACGATATACTTATTGATTTAAAACCGAATAGAATAAGCTACGCAGCGTCATTACGTGCAATCGTACCATTGATTTTAGACCAAAAGATCCATTAGGACGACTGCTAGGCTTCACTGAACGAGTTCTTAAGTATAACGTTACCCATAATTCAGATTTATCTGTAGCTATTCTTAAAGTAAACTCATTTCGTGTTGAGTGCAATATCACTAGTGAAGCGTATATAAATAGTCATAAAGTTCACACAAATCACGAATTTTTCCCAGCTGTACCACCAGGATATACAATGTTTGAAGTCACTTTACAAATTATTTATTTACTGATTGTCGGACATACCATTGACCATATAGAACTACGCATAGTTGATTAGGACGGTGATTTAGTTAATTTTCGCGGAGAGGTTGTAGCAGCAAGGTTGCATATAACGCCTACTGTATAATAGGGATCGTTTACAATGATAAAATCTATATAACCAGCTTGACATGTCCTACACTGCTCAATCGCCAATAACAGGAGGTTTTAAAGCGTCCTCTTTATTCTGTAGAATTTCTCGGTTCTCAAAATTTAGCACTACGCGGAAAAAGTAAAACTCTCTATGACAAAAATTATAGAAATTTTTTGAAATTAGTAAAATGTGTTAGAAAATTTGATATAAATACTGCAAATAATTTAAGAAAAATACAGTCAAAAGAAACATATGTACTTTACTTAGTAAAAAATATACAAAATGAAATTAGCTTACTTGGTTCAAAAATCAAAGAGTTAATAATTAGTAATGTGATAAAATATAAATATTATTCCATTATTCTGGATTGCACTCCAAATGAAAGTCACATTAAGCAAATGACATTTAGGATATGTTAAGTTAATTGTGAACTTGGTAAAAAACCGTGCATTGAGCAACATTTTTTGGGATTTATTCAAGTAAAATCATCAACGGGAGAAGCTCTGACTGCAACTTTACGAAACAACTTGGAAGAATTAAATTTAGATTTAAATGATATGCCAGGTCAAAGTCACTATAATGGAAGTAATATGGCAGGAAAACATACAGGTGTACAGAGCCAAATTCTTAGTTTAAATCCCCGAGCTTTGTATGTTCCATGCAGCTCTCACTCTTTAAGTTTGGTATTAAATGATGCAGCATCATCATGTATACTCAAGCTATTTCTTTTTTCTTAACTATTCGAGAGACATATAATTTTTTATCTGTCTCTACGCATAGATGGTCTATATTTAAAAACAACTTACCTAATTTAATGGTCAAACCTGTATCTGATACTCGGTCGGACAGCAGAATCAATGCAGTCACTCCTTTTTGTTATATAATGGGAGAAATTTATGATTCATCATTCGAGTCATCACAAGATTCAAAACTTTATAAGCTTTCTGAACACACTGCATTGTTTTTTGCTAAGTAAGTAGTAAATTTTGAATTTCTGTGTACTGTTATTTGGTACGGAGTCAAATTGGAGTAAATATCGTTTGCCAAATCTTACAAAAACAAAACCTTAATATAACGCAAGCAATCGAATTAATTACACAAATAAAAAAACAAATAGAAATCTTCCGATCAGATCAATAATTTCAGAATATCTGAACTATTGCAAACGAGATGGCAAGTGATCTAGAGGTTGAAGCAAAATTTCAAAATAAAAATAAACTTCGACCAAGAAAAAAAAGCGACAATTTAATTATGAAAGTAAAGATAAACTAATTATAAATTCAGAAACCAAATTCAAAGTTAATTTTTTTTCTGTATTTTAGATCAATCTATCATGTCATTGAATGAAAGATTTAAACAATTGAATACATACAACAATCTGTTTGGGTTCTTGTATAGATTCACAAGTGATCAAGAAAATCTTCATCAAAATTAAATAAACTTGTAATTATCTCTATTTTATCGTGAATACAGGGACATTCATGGCAAACAGTAACATCAAGAATTGACAGTTTCAATCCCAATCCTAACTGAGAAAAATATTAGCGAACTATTCGAAATCCTTAATTATACATCAATGAATTACTTAAACGATAATTTTTAAAACACTGCAATATTACTTCGGATCTTACTTACTCTTCTGGTGAGTGTTGCTTCTGGTAATAGAAGTTTTTCCTAATTAACATTAATAAAAAATTATTTTCTATCCACCATGACTTAAAGTGCCTAGTTAGTTTAGCTTTTTTGTCTATTGAGCTTGATTTACTGGAGAGTATAGATATTGATTACGCAGGACCACAAAAAAAAAAAAAATTTACCAATACGCAAATATACATTCTTTATGTGTTTTTAGCTGCTGAATCATAATCCGTCGCCCAAATTGCTCTATCACGTCATATTTATTCACACTTGTTTGCATGGGTACTAATTTATTTACTAAAGTGAAAGCATAGCTACTTATGGACAAGTTTTTTGTATTTAAAAATTTTTTTAACGTGATGGAGCAATTTAGACATTGGATTCTGATTCAGCATCTCAAAACACATAAATAATGTATATTTGCTTGTAGGTACATTTTTTATTTATTTTTTTCGTGGTCCTCTGTTATTAAAGATTTGGCGCAAGCTAAGACTTGAACACATTTTACCATCTGAGAATATCATTTTAAACTACATTCCATTATTTTATAATTGAAAATACTTTCCTGTTTCGATTATTTTATTTGTAAGAAAATGCATGAAAAAATAATACAAAACATATTATAGCGAAAGCAAGTTAAAAAAATACACTGTAGTATTCTTTATCGTATTCATTACTTCATCAATGAAAATTGTGACTCGAATAAGGCTTGCTTTAAGAGGCATTTGGAGCTAAAAGACTTAGCGTATAGGGTTACTGGGGATTAAAAACTTGGACCATTTGGTTGTTGTGATTAAAGAGCATGGGTTTAAATGTTTAGGTATTTTAACGTTGCGCTGTTTTACCTGTCACCATACCCGCGAAGGGGGATAAGGGGTGGGGGGGGGGGGTTATGTGTAAGGGGGCCAAACTGGTCATTCGCCCAAGACACCAGATTGTCTTAAGCTGCCCCTGTAGAGTCCTTTTCTATTCACAGCTATTCACAGAAAGGGACCGCTTCGACTAAACAAGGACACAGGGGACTAGCTTTCTCTCTTGCTTCGCGAATCGTAAGCTTAGACCCTTGTGTTGCTCTATTCTGATATTTCTCTGGTGCAATTATTCTCAGCGCGAGATACATATAGACGGAGGCCTATAGTAAGTTTTCATGTTTATCAAATGACGTAGCTTTACCTATAGATATTCACATTGGCTCTCTTGTAATGAGTTCTAAGGGTGAAGTAAAACGGCTTTTAAGGATACAGCAGTTACAAATTTTTTGAAACACGATAAAAAAAATTTGTCGAGTAAAATCAAATTTTTCTAATTTCTGTATATATTTTTAAAATATAGAGTTACTTATGTTTTCATACACTGTGGTCCCATAATCTCGAGTAAATAGTTTGAAAAATTCAGAACATATTTCTCAGAAGTTCACTGCGACATAGATCGTGAGTCTTTTTAATAATTTCAATTAAGATGGCTCCAGTGCCAAGTGCTGTACCTAGTGGGTGCATAAGCAGTGCGGAGCAAGCGATTGTGTTCAACCTGCTTGAACTCACGCGATTGTTTATTAATCATCACCGAAATGAATGAACATATTCCCCAGGTGATGTAGCTTCATACAGTTTTTGTAAAGATCTTAAACTCATTTTTGTTAAAGCAGGAAACAATGATAACCTCAAAATGCACGGAATGGACTACTTCAATCGAGAAAAGTCCGTTACAAATTGTTCAAATCCAAAATTATTTTCAACAGTATTGTTACTTCACCCCTTCATAACATTATTTTAAAGTTTCAAGTCAAAATATTGAGAAAAAAGATTCCAGATGCAATTTCGTGAAACTGTCTAGAGCCACCACGTGTTGTTTTCTTTACATTTTCATTAATAACATTTAAAATCAAACGTTTATCCAGGAGCCTCAACGTGCTAATCGATTCTACGTCTCATAAACTTTCGTTTGATATCTGATTTGCTTGAATTGTGTTCTTTATTTGTAAGTGATCGGCTGATCAAGATAAGAAAATATTGTTGCTACTCTCGTTTACACTTGTTTCACATAAGCAGAAATTTCATCTTTCAAATTTATCACACACATCCTCTGATCACTTACAAATAAAAAACACAATCCAAGCAAATCAGATATTAAACGATAGCTTATAAGACGTCAAATCCATTAGAACTTTAGGGCCCCGAGATCAACATTTGATTTTTAATGTTATAAATAAAAATGTAAACGATAAAAGACGTGGTGGCTCTTGACTGTTTTACGAAATTGCATCTGGAATCTTTTCTTCGCAACATTTTGGCCTGAAACTTTGTAATAATGTTAGTCAAGTGTGATGTAACAAAACTGTTAAAAAAATTTGGGATTTGAAAAATTTATAACAAACTTTTCTCGATTGAAGTAGTGCATTCCGTGCCATTTGAGGTTATCATTGTTTTCTGCTTGAACGAAAATGAGTTTAAGGTTTTTACAAAAACTGTAAGAAACTACATCACCTGGGGAATATTTTTATTTATTTTGGTGATGATTAATAAACAATCGCGTGAGTTCCAACAGGTTGAACCCAACCGATTGCTCCGCACAGCTTATGCACCCACTAGGTACAGTACTAGGCACTCGAGCCACCTTAATCAAGGCTTAAATTATACCACTTGTCAGCAAGTATTTTTGTGAATCTATAAACTCAGATGTGACTAAAATATTGAAATAATCTATTGGTAACATGTTTTATTTACTTTTTCTGTTAAATGTTCAATGCATGCTTCAAGTACTGCATTATCTCTTTGACAATGTTTTTTTATGCTTGCTAGAGTCTTCATGTCCACATCCAGAACTCGAACAGCAAACAGGTAACTTTTACAATTTTGTAGATTGATTACTTCTTTCGTACAATTTGTATTGAAGAACTTCCTAAAAAAAAAAAAAAAAAATGGATGCTATTACCGTTTTTTGAACAAACTGGCTTTTCCAGAGTAGATAATATAGCACAAATATGGTGGTGATTACATAACGAATTGAGTATTATTAGGAAAATAACAATTAAATCTTTATCATATAAAAACTCTGCAGTCGACGGATAATAATATATAATGATCCACGAAATCATACTTTTGCATGATTCGATGATGCACTGTTCTTACCTATCTATTTCTTGAAAAGCAATCAATATCGAACAATCCTTTGCCGTACAAAATAGTAAATAGTTTTCTAAGAGTTTGAGAGAATCAACAAACGTGAAATTAGTTGATGAATAATTAAGTCCTCTGTCGATTTCAGTGTTCTCCTGTTCAAAGCATGATGCAGCTTTTAACATTTTCTTCATTGCTGATTCGTTACTAACGTTAACCTAAAACATTTGAATTAAAGAACAAATTTTAAAAATTGTGTTGAAAAATTGAATTTGAATGTCATGATGAAATAATGGTATGTAAATCAAAGCAACGATCAAATGATTTTTACCAATATATCTATTGAATTTCATCGATGTAATAACAAAAAAAAACCAAAGGTCAATTATATTTAATCAGGTTTTCATCTAATGCCAACACATAGCAAAGCTCAAAATGCACTAGAAAAGGCAAATCGATATAGAAAATCATATCCTGCTGGACTAACCGTAGAGAATGAGAGGCCAGAGTCAAGCAGATTTGCGTAAATCAATCGGTCGTCGAGCGAAGGCGAAAATTTGTCAGCAAGCCAGGCAACGATGTCGTTGCCACAGCGATGTAACTGCTGCATCCTGAGAATTCGCTTGAGTACCGAGCCCTGCGCCAAGCCATTGACGGACTGCTGTTTTGGCGATGCTTCTGTCGCCTCCTCTTTCTTCTGCTCGCATTCCTGTCGATCAATACTTTGATTTATTTATTGGAACTCAACTTTGCTTATTTCTAATTGCATCAGATGCTACTGGTTTTTAAAATTTTTTATCATTAAACAAGCATTATTTTTCTAACGTCAAGAGCCTATGCTCGATGAACAGCGTGTACTGTTAGTTTTTGGGTGCAGGTGGGCGTATGCTATAAATATATTTAGATATGCCAACAGAAGTGAGTATTTAGGCATTAGGTTAAGATATATTTTAATGTCAATAATTTACTTTGAATGATACATGTTGTGTCGGAAGATTGTTAAGATATGTCTGCATTTTTCAATACTGTAAGTGTTGACGCACCCCCAGAAACCACGAAAAACTGATTGAGTAGTATAGCTAGGCCGGTTTTGGCACAGTTTTCCGGCAACCCTACTAGTGCCGGATTAGTTGGATTTCCCTTACCCAGCAGCCAGGCATCCTCGTATTATAGCACCAGCTCCTGCTCACGTTTCCCCTATAAGTGCTAGATTAGCCACGATCCCTACTCTACCGGCTAATACTTCAGCCACATTCGATCGACATTATCAACAAGCAGTATTACCGACTGTGTTCAACCTCGTGCTATTAGACGAACAAATTCCTGATTACTTCCTACTATTGCCTAAAGCAACCTTACTTCTGCCTGATTGCTCTGGCAGCCTCACTCCGGATCCTTATGCCGTCGCATGTGTGATTAAGCCAGCGCTATAGTGCGAGCTACCTCCGGATCTCCGATCGCGTGATCTGAAGGTAAGGAGCTCAGTTACATTATCGGCCAAGCAGTGGTCTCCGTTCATGAAATCTGAAGTCCAAACATTTGTTGATACAGCTGTATAATTATCATTAAATACGCTCGAGACGCACTCTATATCCCCAAAAATATGATGCGCTTGCTCTCTCCAATGTATTACTTTTAACGCTAGCCTACTCATATGAGGCAAGCGTAAGCACGTTGTATAAAACGCTTGGTGCGAGTAATACTATGCCTGGTCCGTCTTATCAATACGCGTATCGAATGATGCGAGTGGCTGGCTTTGTCGACTCAAGTGCTAAGAGGTGGTGGCAACGGTTTCTGTGGACACGTCATCGCGGAGGATGTTGTCAAGGCGGGCAATCGAGAGAGAGAGAGAGAGAGAGAGAGAGAGAGAGAGAGTAAATATTAGGATGGGTTTTATGCGTTTGATAATAGTGTAGCACAACTTACATCGACTCCAATCTCCCGTACTGTTCGAGATGCACTCTTCCTGGACGAAATATGATCCATGCGAGCCCCGCTCTTATATCAGCGTAGGTATTTCTCTCATCTTTAACGCGGTCCTTCTATGCCTGCTTACTCGAACGTATTTATTTCATTCAAAGCGGGAGATATGCTTCGCAGAGTCAAGCATCAGCGCGTTGTGTACAACGCTCGGCACGAGTAACATGATGCTCATACCTCCTCTCTAACGTATTATAGCATATCAGTGTACGGTTTATATTAGCGGTTGTGTATGCATATCAAGTGATATGAGTCGCTGGCTATACGCACGCTTGCTCTCTTATTACAAAATTGTAAGTGTAGCTGCAAATGCCCCACTTGTAACAAGTCAGTCGACTAGTGCAGTCATCTAGTGCATAAACTCTTACCATCGAAGAAACTCTTGTAATCTCTAGAATCCTAGCAAAAAAGCCAGCTTCAAGGAACGTCTCTTCAAATAATTATTGCAACCAATGAAGGAGCTCAATTACAGTTTTTTTTTTTTTTTTATATTATAGTGCTGTACGTCCGGCTCCTTCTAAGGGCACTACTCAGGGCACTTAGCACTTGGGAGAGGGAAGGAAAGGGGGAT
>JAPYYV010012240.1:0-12883 GCA_030522625.1 Copidosoma aretas | reverse complement strand
AAAATCTGAGTGCCCCAACCGGGAATCGAACCTGCGGCCCCTTGAGCTGTGTTGTATCGGTGGCTAGCACGCTAACCACTGAGCCAACAACGAGCTCCCTTTAAGTATCTCTCAGACAACCGAGCAGACAACTTTATCAAGTGACGCGGCAGCGCCACGCTGGCAAGTCGGAGAACTACGCTAGCATCCAGCCGTGACATTATTATACTTTTTCTTTGGCCCATCGAAATTTAATAGAATGAAGTAACAACGAAATAACAGAGAGAAAAGGAAGTATTACATGTGTATTTCACCTCGTATTTTACGGCGCATAAAAGGTGAATCGTTTAAGGTAAAGCGAGAGGTAAAGCAATAGTAGCACATGCATATCTTGAAATTATATGTAAGCGAGAGTTAGGAAGAGAAAAGGAGAAGCATATGTGCGTGCACTTGCAGTTGGAGCGAGACAGAAAAGGAGAGAGAGAGAGAAAGACAAGCCGGCCGGCCGGTGTGCATCAAATCTTTCAACTCCCCTCGCTAGCTCGCGAAATCGTGCAGCGGGCGTGCAAAATATAATCTCAGTCCATACCTCTCTCTCTCCTTCCTGCCCGGGTCCCGTATCTAGCTCGAGCTTAAACGTGTAGTACAGTGCAGTCCTTCTCTATACTTGGACACAGCTGTTTCGGGCACCACTTCTTTCACTCTTTTCCCTTCCTTTTTTCGCAGCTGTGCTCCAAAGCACGCGCACACGGTGTATAATATGTGTATATACCTTTTTCTTTTTTTTGACACAGGCGCACAATGTTTCCTTTTATCCAGAGTCTCTACTGCTGTGTGAAATAAGAATAGAGGAAGCGTCATTTTTTTCGGTGTATGTGGTATGTAACACATGCAGTCAGGGCCGACTGTTAGGGGATGGTAGAGGATAGGTGAAGAAAGAAGGAACTGAGAAATAAGCGGAGGTGGGTGCACACATGTGTGTATAATTATTATGTAGAAATCTCCAAAAAAATCATGAATTTCGAAAAAATAATTTAGCGTGGCAGACTTTCTGGACTAAACACGAAAGCTGTGAGAAGAGTCATGGTCTTTTTCTCGGTTTGGCCAATTTATGTTGCCTTAGAGCATATACCATTTATCATCACTGTGGAAAAAGGATGTGTAGGATTAATTTAATGATTCTCGAAAGTGTATAATTAATTTCAATAAAAAGAGTTTCTTTTTTTTCCCCATACATCAGAATTTTCAATCTTTGTAAACTATTTTCTTTCAACACACCTGCAGAAAAACTAATTATTAGTTAAAAGGAATTTGTTACTTTTATTTGAATGTAAGATTTTATTTATATATTACAATATGCAAACTTCGGGTTTTTCATATTTACTTTGTTGCTAAAGCAAGTATGCTATCACTTGAAAGCTACTCGACCTATTTTGTGCAGCACTAAGGGGTGAACAATTTTCAACTACAAGGTATTATGATGAGGGTATTATGGCCCGGATATGATGAATTAATAAAAAAATGATGGTAAATTTTTCTGATGATTAAAGGAAAAAAAGTGTTCGACTGTGAAGAAAAAAAAAGAGTAAAAAGTTCAAAGTACAGCTATAAAAATCGTTTTTACGAAATCTTTGGGTCAATTAATTTTTAAACAGCAGAATTAATTATCGTTATCTTTTTTTTTCTTTTTTTTTTTTTTTTAATCTTCTTTCTCAAGACAACTACTCATGACTACAATTTTTTTCAGAGATTTCGTCGTGCACACGTGCGCAAATAATAAAAGAGGAGTCGTAAAAAAAGAAACTATTTAAAAAGAAAATAATATAATCATGCCAGCATCACGCTCGACGTGAAGGTCCTCTCAGTTTTATGTTTTTTACCAACTCGCTAGTCCTCGCGTTAGTCAGTCACGTGAGCAAAACTGCCGTATTATTCGGCTGTGTCAGCGTATAATAGTAGCTGTAGCTTCGCGAAGTCGCCGCGAATGTGAAGCTGAAACGTCAGGAGGATAAGCAAAGCGCGCATACACACATAATCTATAAACGAGAAGTAAAGCGGCGTTGCCACGTTTTAACCTCCTCTTCGTTCCTCCATACCGTACCATCCTACGGGTCGGTGTGTGAGTGTGCAAACCTCAATCCAGTAGCTTTCTTTCCTCAGTTCTGTCGTCGTGCAGTTCTCCTGCGGCCAAAAAGCATATAGGATCATCGACGACGACGACGACATAGAGGCGCCCATGCGTACTTCTCTCTCCTTCTCGCTATTTTTTTTCTCATCCCGGCCCACCCTGGACCTCGCGTGTCTAGTTTGTAACTATATATGCACACTGTACACTATTTATATTATGCTGCGTGGCAGAGAGATGCACGGTTACATAGTCGTAATATGTATAATATACATATTATGATTATTATTATTATAATGCACGAGTGTTTCTCATTCTTTCTCTCTTTTCTTTCTCCCGAGAGAGCTACTTATACATATTGTCATTGTTGCGAAAAAATTTCACTTGTTTTTTTTTTTTTTCTCTTTCTTTTTTTTTTTGTCTCCGGGTTTTTTTTTTTTTTTTTTTTTTCTTTTGTTAAGCTTGCTCCGGTCGTCCGTGTATACTTATATATATATACGCGCGTGGTGTGCTCTAGGAACGCGCTGCTGCTGCTGCTAAACTCTCTTCTTCTTCTTGTTTTTTCAGTCGCTTCGTTCGCTCGTTCTGGCTTTTTTTCTTACTTATCGGAGGGTCTCTTTTTTTGCGAATGGCTCCTCTTTCTCCCTTTCGTGCATACCTATGGGGTGCCTATGTGTGTGCGTGCACCATTTTCTTTCATTCTACGCTCGTGCTCGGACTTGCCTCCGGCACAAGCGAGTTCTCCTTCTTCAGCTTAATTTTTTTTTTTTTTCTTCCAAGGTTTGACGCAAAACCCAGGCTTTTTTTGATTTGTGAAACCTTTAGCTCAGTTTGAAACTATACGAACGATGACTAGTTCCATTTTCTTGACATTTGAAACGTTGGCACTTTTTTGTTTCTCATTTGCGCATTATATATAATGTATTATTATTTTAGATCAAGAACAATAGTTGTGTCGAACTGCTTACTTGAAATAATGTAAAAAAATGATATAACCCCAATGCGAGATTTCTTAACTGTTATCACTTATGTACCCTATATATTTATGTATGGCTTCGCGAAAAATGAAATTAGATAAATAACGTCGGTGAAATGAGACGGGGAGAAAGAGAATCCGACTTCATAATTCATTAACGTTACAAGAAATAGTACGACAGCGAGAGAACGTATACGTCGTCCTCGTCCGCGTCGTATAATATTCAAATCTCATGTATATTTCTTATGACTTGTATCAAATATCGCCATTATAACGAGCAACACAATAATGCATTAAAGCACAGCCAGCGAATCCCACAAAAGGCGGCACAACTCCATTCGCATACATGCAAAGTCTCGACGGTTGTAGGAAAAAAATGAAAAAAGGATCATCTTGCATGTAAAGTTGAAGCCATTGCACGTACACTGATATACACAGGCGTACTCTTAACGTTTAATTTAAAAGGCAAAAGCGAAGTGCACACGTATAGAGAGTATTATAAAAGAGAGTTAGCGAGCGGAGGAGCTAGCGAGTACGTTATATACGGAATCGGCATCGTCGATTAGACTGTCGCGATAACCTGGGTCACGACATCGAACCCGCTAACGTTACGTGTAACAGCCCCGCGCTCTCTCTCTCTCCCTCTCTCTCTCTTCGGCTCTGCTCGCTTGTTCTTTATTTTTTATTTATTTTTTTGTATGCGCGTCTCAATAACCGAAATTTGACTCTTCGCGGTGCCCCCCTCCTCTTTCAGCATCACTCGGCATCAGTAATGCTCGCTCAAGGTGTGCATATTGTTGAGAGTCTTTTTGCGCTTGCTCGCACGTGGACTATTTTTTTTGTTCGATATTCCCGACTGCAGTTACATTAGCGTGTTCCTTTTATTTTCTTGGGAAGATTACCGTACGAAAGATAATTTTAAGTTTCGGCGCTTCGATTTACGGCTGAAGTTGTTGATGTTGTTGCCGAGACAGTTTTATGGCTAGCCAACTTTGCGCAGGCACCAAAATTTTTTCTCGAATTTCTCTCTAGCGTAATGACTCGTTACCTCTCTCTCTCTTTTTTTTGACAGATCCCCATCGATTATATTCTTAGGTAATACATTTATCGGATTAATCTGGCCTGTCTACGATTTTTTATCGGCCTCACTTTATAATACCTACCACACGAAAGGATGAATTATCGTACAATGCCGTTTCGAGAGAATCGCACGATCGTAAATTTCGTCAAAACCGGGACATCTAACCTTTACGTGCACTTTTCGTAATTGTTTCCAACTACCGCTCCCCTCTCTGTACCCTTTGTCAATAAAAATGTCATAGCTCAAAGTTAGCGACATACTTCTTTCATCCAATGTACAAATCGGGGTAAGTTATAATTTATAGGTCACTTCGGTATTGAAAAGCGCAAAACAATCACATCGAGACGTACTTTGTGAGTTGCAAAACTTTAATGCAGCGGAATTTTTTGATTTTTCGTGTACGGAAATATTTATCTGGTAGTGTACAGCTCCAAAATTTTACGGTTGATTTTGGTGGCTCATCACCCCTGTACAGCACATATTTTGAATATTTTATCATGAATGTTCATTTAAAGTTTTGAGAAGTGTCCCTTAACCTGACAATAGTATAGCTAGTGCTAAGTATGATGCGATTATTTTCATAAAATTTTGTTGTTAAATTCTTCACACGCCGAAGCTTAAAAAAAAATTCAATAAATTACCTTAATCTTTTTCAATTTACATCGGATTTTTAATTTTTTGGGTTCATTCTCTTCCTTGAACAAATCCATTGGGAGTCATCGCCAAAAAAATTGCAAAAACTTGGATAGGTTTCCCAGAAAATTCAATTGTTTACTTATTTCTCGTATTTCTATACAAACAATTGAATTTTCCGGGAAACCTATCCAATTTTTTGCAATTTTTCCCGTGATGACTCCCAATAGATTTGTTCAAGGAAGAAAATGAGCCCAAAAAACTAAAAATCAGAAGTAAATTAAAAAAGATAAAAGTAATTTATTGAATTTTTTTTCAAGCTTCGGTATGTGACAAATTTAATAAAAAAATTTAAAAAAGAATAGCCTATATTTAGCACACGCTATATTATTGTCAAGTTAAATGACACTTCTCATAACTTTCAATGAATATTTATTATAATATATTCAAAATATGTGCTACATAGGGGTGATGAGCCACCTTAAGTTCGAACGAGAAAACACCATCGTCCAAAATGCAATAATAATGAATCGATTTAGCAACTAAACGCAGGCACTGTTTTTTTTTTAAATTTAATTCAGCATCCGTTAAAAGTTTCCTGACTCGTGAAATACTTTCGAAATTGTGATTCTTGCGATAAGATCAACGTCGTCGCGAAGGCTGCTCGGGAGACCCCACGGTGGTATCAAAATAGTATATATACATGGACATTAATTTTTCGTAAGCGAGAGAAAAAAGAATCCAGAAGAGCAAGTCTCGTTCCCAGAAATACACCTTGAACGTGATGTTTGAGTGGAACGTCAAGTCTCGCTGAAACCGATATGGGACAGCGGATGAATAATGCACCACGCTCCTCTCCTCGCAACGACGACGACCCATCACTCAACTCTAGCTCAAATTACAGTTGAAAAAGATTACCGAGTGTGGAAAAGGGGAAAAAAATAAAATAAACTCGATTTATTATTTATGGTATGCGTTCGTGCTCAACGTCGTCGTCATCGCAGCTACGAGAAAATTACACTGCTCCTCCTTCTCCCCCCTTAGGCACGATTACCAATTAAACGCACATTAAAGACCAATGCTACTGTTGCTACTGCTGCACGCATAATAATGAAAAAAATAATAATACCGTCGAAAGGTCAGAACTGTTACGCTCCTCACTCGGAGGAGCAGCAGCAGGAGGAGCCGTATCGTCTTTGCAATCTATCTTTCTCCACCAGGCTGCCGTGTAATAAGTATACACACGTTTGATATTGCGCCTACATATAGGATATAAGTTTGCCGTGGCACAAGATGAACACAAAATCAAGCTTTTCCGGCCGTGCGCTGAACCTTATAACTCTTTTTTTGTTCTCCTGTTCTCCCTTTGCTTTTCGAGCTACACGCGTATTCAGCAGCTGGTATTCTCTCCGATACCAGGTCTCCGCTCTCGACCTTCATTCGAGCGGTACTGAGATATAATATACATCGATATATATTACGCAAAGAGATTATTGTCGTCTATTAACACACACGGAGGGTCCGAGTGAGAGTGCTCATAATACATACCTGCGCGCCCCGCGGAGAGAGAAAGCGGGAGAGCAGCGGATTACGTTTTATTGTGCCACGCACAGGATGATCATCATGGGGGCATGCATGCATTAACCGCAAGACTACCTCGGGGACTACAATACGCAGGGGGGAGGAGAAGAAGAGCGAGCCGCTTGCGCAACGCGTTACTTCACTTTCTCCGATCGGCGCGGACGCGGCGGCGGCGGAGTGGACGCGCGATGATGATTCGTCGAATGAATAAAAACAACAGGGGCGGCGGAAGCGCGCCAGCCTCCTCCGCGCGCGGTTCAGCGGCACCACCAGTGGCCGTAATGAGGCGCCGCGTGTATGTATGAGTACCGTGCAGTGCAGCTCGCTCTTCTTTTATTTTTCACTTTTGACCGTGCGCACAGGTGTACATGCATACAGTATATTACGTATTGTAGGCACTCGTTTCTCCGCGCACCCACACAACACGAGGGAGCGTCGTCGCCGTGGAGCGGAACCGACAGCGACGTCCGATGGCTTGTGGTACACTTCAACTGCACTATAAGCATACGGGTGTGCGCTCTCCCGCTTCTCTTCTTCGTGCCTATTACCCTGTCATGAGCGCTAGCTCTATTTGTGTAATTTGCGCGCGCGCGCGCTGCAGTGTTTGCTCTTGCTGGAGATTACCCCGCGCGCGATTTTGCTTTCGGCCGTCTTTTTCTTCTTTTTGATCGATCGCGGATGGATCTGCGTTAGCTTTCTTTCGAATCGAGTGCGACTTTGATTTTTCAAAGATCGCGGTGCATGTCTATCACGGTTGAATCGTTGCTGGGAGTAATCGGTGTGTGTGTGTGTGTGTTGGGAGATGAATTAATTTCAATTGTGATGTAAACTATTTTCTTGAGAATTTTTTAAGTTTTCTTTTTCCTCGGCCTTTGAATTTTATGAAAATATAAATGAAACAATTGGGATCTTGCATGAAAACTTCTATTCGGCCCGTCAGATAAATTATCAAAAAATATTTTCAAAATAGATAAGATATTTTTTAAAACAATAATTGTTGTCCACGTGAAAAAAACTTGAATATGGTAAAGTTTGAGAAATGCTGATGGCGCGATCTTGCACTTATGTATATCGTACGTAATGGTATATAGTATATCGTACAATATTTAACTCTCAACGCAGGCGTACAGCAAACGTCTAAAGTTCTCCGCACGTTTTCGCACGAATGAGCATTCGAAGGTGATACTTTATACTCCGAATGTCGAAAACTAGTGTATCGTAATCTCTGTGCGCGGTGATTTGTACGCTCGTTACGTACGCTGAAAAAGTTAAGTATGAAAAGAAAAATCATCGTTTTGGCATTTTTTCGGATTCTGTACTTACGGCTCGTACACTATTTTTTACTCAAATTCCAGCTGGACTTATAATAATAGTCCTTACATTTGCGTTCAAAATAAAGAATTGATTTTCTTAAGAGGTCGTCAGATTCATTACATCATGCTCGGGTAAAGGATCTAGTTGATGTATTGAGTGACAAGATCTGTTATCCGTTCAGCATATATATATTTTCAACTTTTTGTTGTTTTTTTTTTTTTTTATGCAATTGATGATTATTTGCATCAAGTTCAGGTTGCCATCATCTGAGCAGTGCGTACATAGAATCGCCCAACCCACCGAATGGGTACAACGAAAAATAATTTAAATCTTGCTGCAGAACGGTGGATTCGCGGGACAGCGAACAAATGAAAAATTGTCATATCGGCTGGGCACGATGTAGGTCCCCTGAATCGACCGCTGCACGAGCAAGTACTCTCTCTTTCTCCGCGGCAGTAGGCCTGTACGTATTACGCAATTACGCGCCGTCCGGCTCGTGTAAGCACGGAGCATATATACATACCCCCGCCCACATGGCACAGAACACACACGTTGCCGCTGTAATGCGTACATATACCTCCATTGTCTATTGCTGCTCTTGCGCTCCTCGTGACGTAGCATCGTCATCATCATCATCATCATCATCATCAGTAGGTAAAGCAAGCGAGGGAGAGAGTAAGAGGTGGAGGATTGCGATTGCGACACTTTTTTTGTCCAACTACGGCGAGGCCTCGAATTTTACCCCTACCACAACACGGCACAGTCGGTACAGTCAGTGTAATAGTACTTGTACACACAGTGAGACTTTCATGGACGAAGGGCAGCAGCGCCGCCGCCGCGATGAAAGTCAGAGAGCGCTCACCGTAGCTTCAACACTTGTAGTCGCTCACCTACCGACGTACCGACACGAAAATTCCTTTCGCAATGTCCCTGTGTGTGTGCGCGCGCCGGTGCTCGCCGTGGTGTACTACACGTTGGTTACTACGTATACCTACCGACGCTTCGTCACGTCGGCGTTTTTTTCAGGGCACCGAGGCGTCGTGTGCTGGCTATTTTCTATCCGCAGATACACACCCGCGAGGCCCCTGGTGTTGTTGTACACGGTTATTTTTTCCTTACTTTTTTTTTCTCTTCTTTTTCTTCTCCCCTCTTCTTTGCAAGTCTCGGCCAACGGAGAAGCAGGGGCCCTCTCTTGCCACACTCGCGCCGACGGGTGTAATGGGAAAATGTCGACCCGGTGCTTTTTGCCGCGAGGGTATTATCGCGCGCGATTCTTCGCCTGTATAGGGTCTAATTGCAGCTGCCCGCGAAGCCGAACGTCGGGCCGAGAAACCGTATTGGCCCGCCGTAAATTTGCGCGCGGCCCTGATTTTACGTTGAATTTCTCTCTCAAGGGGGCGTCGATAATTAATTTTCACGGGAACGTTCTCTCTCTCTCCCCCCTCGCTGGCTCTAGGACGGCATTGTAATGCATTATGCTCGAGTACAAGTACTACCCGTATATTATACTGTACATGCACATTTGTACGCAATAGTCCTCTTATACATGGGCGTATCTATGTGGCCTCAACTTGTTGTTTCCCTACAGCGCGACTAAATTTGTACCCACTGCACGATGTGTTATTTTCGCTGATAGAACTCGGTGCTATAACACTCTGATCGACCTCATGCAGGCTGCTAACGAGGTCTGATTCACTCAATGAGCACAGAGATTATAATATTATATATGGTCATGTTTCTATTTTGCTCTGGTGCGTGCCAATGAAACACTTTTTTGCCGATCGTTCGATTCTAATTGCATTTCCATGCACGGAATTCTAAAATATTTTCAATTTCTCGATCAAACAACTACAATCAATAATTAATCCTCGAATGAATTTCACTTTGACGAATCATTAAATGTAATAATTCTTGATTGAAAGTTATTTCAATTGTTTCGTCCAATTAGTCACAAATGAAGTATATTTTTTGCCTCAAGAACAGAGCGGCTGTTTCGCAGGGTTCAAAGACATTTGATATTCCATTGAAATTACCACGTACAACAATTTCATTCTGGATCGTTGCGTATTTCAATCGACGGATAAATTTAATAGTGAACTCAAAAAATATATTTCCAATTGAGTAATCTTTGAAAATTTTTTATTGTCTTTGTTCAGTTCTAGTAGCGGACCATACCCACCTCCCCCTTATCCTCGTACTCCGATCTTGACAAGCATCCACTGATGTCAAGCTGTAATCGGCAAATGAATTATTACCATGAGCCAACAGGCGCTCTGCGCTCGCAATTGAATTAGCAGGCGCGATTCATTTTTCCATCTTCCTCTTCTCCTCGTCTCCCTTTCGTTCTCTCCCCCTTCCCATCGCGTATTATAGCGCGAAACAACAGAAGTCTCTCTCGTAGATGTATCCATCCTCGCCCCCCCCCCCACCCTCTCTCTCTTTCTCTGCGAGTAAAAACGATTAGTATCACCGCCGCGCCGTGGCTGCTGCTGCCATACTGCCATCGTTACCGCTGACGTTGCATCACGCATCAATCACGAATTGAGGTTACGCCAGGAAAACTCTGTCATTGGCAAGAATGCCATTTCTCTCCTCTGCGCCTCTCTGTTACACACTTTGATACTCAACAGCCAGAGTTCCCTCTTGGCTTATTGCTGTTCCCGCTTGTTTTTATACGCAGAAACCCTGCGTATCTTTGTACAAGAACTGGTTCAAGTGTACGCGTGAGTTCGTGTGGATTTTAACAAAAGTTTGATTTATTTAAAAAAAAATGTTTTCACACGAATAATGAGGCACACCGAGAATGGTATCTCCTTCAACATAATAAAGCCTATAATTATCAAAGAAATAAAAAAAAAATTATTTTTCCGAAATTACGTCGGGCAATTTTGTTGCAAGGCTTGGTAATCCATGTTATAAGGGGCGATGCTAATTTTTAGTTTTGAAATGATTGTTCCCCGTTTTCTTTACATGCGCCGTGCAAGTTCTTGTAAAACGGCCGATGGAGCGGTGTTTTTCCAAGAGAAGCGGGGAGCCATTGTCGAAAACCCGCAATTACACCGACGTTGGGCCCTGCAGTCTGCGGTACGCGCGGCATGTAATAAAACAAAACGCTGTTCCGCTTAAAAGAACCATCGAAAAGAGACACACGAGGGAACGCGCAATTGTCGTGGAAAGAGTAGCGTGTGCAAAAATATACGCATCGGCTGAGACATCCTAACAAACGCACGCGCGCGCAAAAGCGTTGGTTAAATAACTACCTTACGCACACACTCTGCGGTCAAACTAAGAGTGAAGGTAAGAGAGAGAAGTCAAACGGTGTACTTTTTGCTGTTAAAAAAAAAAAAAAAGTTTTTTAACAAAAAAATGCAAATGATACATAAAGTTTATGCTTCTTGAAAATTATTAAAATGTCTAGAAAATTAGTACAAGAAATGAGAAAAAAAAAGTTTGAGAATGTTAAATACAATAACTAAGACTGTACTGTACGTAAAAAGTAGGTATTCACACAAGAGCCCAATCTGAATAAATAAGCTCGTTATAATATATAGAATCATGCTTTAAATTATTGAAAAAAAAAAATGGATGCGCCTGTTTGTTTTATTTTAAATTATTGTCATGAATTTTAATTAGAACACCTGTTACTTGATTTCGGCTTTTGAAACTTGAGATTGAAGCAGCAGGTATGGATAAAAGTACCACTACAACAGCTGAGAGGCTCACAGCCGCCCCTGCGAAACTGTTATCGCATTTATTTTACGTAACCAATCAAAGTTTGCCGCTATTCCTACATCCAATGCTTTGCTGCTGCTGCGCCATGGTGTGGCAGTGTTATGCAAATTAATTAATTTAAATTCTAGTTATGAGATGTACATATAGCCTTGCATATAGCCGCTTCGTGTCATCTCGTAACGGCCGAAAATACATACGCATTATCATCATGTAATCGCCATCTGGTAACCGATTTTCTCTTGAAGCCTTTTTACCATTTTCCTTTACACACATACTCTGTAATCTTTCACTTGTCGTTACATGATCGTTTCAAATTTTGTTCTGAATTAATAAAAAAAAAACTTGAAGTTCCTTGGTAGATTTGTAAGAAGTTCTTCAGTACATTTAAAAAAAAAAACTATTTCAGATATTTTTATCATAGAGCTATGTTGTTAGGTACTCGCTTACGATGAAACTAGAAAATTACACTACAAGAAAGATAAAGATATTTATAGAGTAAGAGAAAAAAAATAATGAAAGAAAGTAAACAATCAGCAAAAAAGAAAAAAATATTTTTCTTTTGCATTTTAGAGAGAGGCGTGCCAAATTATGTACACTCTCGATGGTCAGATGTTCGCGACCCCTCTACTTATTACGAGGTTTCTCGTTTCGGATGGTCGCAAATATTGTACTTGTCATGAAGGGAATCAAAAATAATTGAATTTCATGTATTTTTATATATTTATTACATAATTACTGATTGACTTCTTTTTTTCTAAATTAATATCTTCAATAATGTTTTAAATATCGTGATAAAATTTTTATCGGATATTGGTGATACCAAAAATTATCTTTGGTTGGAATTTTAAACTTATATATTACGTAAAACGTTAATTATCGGGAAAAAATTGAAATTTATTTTTTATTGTAACATCACTTTTTTCGAAAAGTTATTAATGGTATCTTTTGAAATCTGAACTAAAACATTATTGGTACTCACCAACGTCTGGTACTTAAGACTTGATCAATCATTTTTTTTTTTCGATGCATTCTTAAAAAAGTGTTACAATTAAAAATTACGATATTGTTATAGAAAATAAAAATATACATCACTTTCTCTTTGTTTCATGATAATATTACAATGTACATACTGTACAAGGTAAAATTTACAAAAGAAAAAAAAACAATAGAATGAAAAATAATAGAAATAGTTTATCTATTATAATACTAAAACTTTTATAATAATTCAAAAATATAGGAAATTAACCTTACCAAAACCAATTATAGTTTTTTTACCGAGTTCGTTTTTTACGCTTCTCTATTAAATGTGTTGGTAAAAGTGAGAGAAAAAAAATTACTTGATCGAATCCTTTGATGAAGCTGTAACTAGCAGACAAACCGTAGCAGCGAAAACGTAAAATACCAAATTCTAACGTACGTACCCTTGAAAATAGATCAAGTACCCTCATAATTTAGTAAAATT